>JAQFYC010002325.1:0-26441 GCA_034694165.1 Tomocerus mixtus
ATATACACAAAAAATGTTATACGTGGGATGTCCTATGGCGGCGTAGCTGTCATTATTAGGTTTTTCTCCGCCTTAAATGCACTTAAGGATAAATATAGTAAATAAGTTTTAAAATAGTGTAAAGAGAAGTGGAAAAGATGTATTTCGTACAAACCTGAAGCTAGTTGGTTTGTTCGCTGCTGCTTCCTCAACAAGGAGTACATGAATGATTGCTTTAGGAAAAAGGACTCCCAGTGTAGTTAAATGATGAAAAATACATAATAGCATTAAGTATTCAGGTCAAGGTTGAACTGATCTATTATTGAATTAAAGTTTAAAAGATTTCTTCCCCATGACGCAGTACCGACACACAACACTACACTATGCTTTTAGCGTACCATTTAATTCTCACAAGAGGCACAGCAATTATAAGCAAGAAAATCACATAACCTATGGAAGTAAAGGCATATTATTCCCATTAAAAAGGTTACACGCGTCTCAGTCATAAAACGTCATATAAGACATAAATGAGACTTGCGGCTTGTTGCTCTATCCATCCTATCTCCTATCCTTATAGAGATCAAAAGTAATACAACATACGTATTCAACAGTTTAACTATAACAATGAAGAAACTGACTTAGAGCTGACCTTTGTACTTTAGCACATCACCTTTATTTAAAATAGGTGATATCCTCTTTTGTTGCGAAAGAAAAGAACTACTTATTGTTATGTAAAAAAGGGGAAGAATAGAATACTAGAATACAAAGCCTACCCGTGTACTGCTACGTAGATACATGATAAATACGTATATGAAGGTATCGCATTATGCAATCATTCACATCGGTTTAGATTTCAGATCAGACAAAAGAATATATTTTTTGATAGAAAATGATATCTAACATTTGTCTAACAATAAAATGCCACAAGAGCGCATACACACATTATTAACCCTACAAAACTATCATTGATTAGGTTTAATACCAAAAACTAAAACATTGTTTGCTAAATACTGAGGCATATAGGATACAACAGAGGGACATATTATATGCTGGGGCTGGGTGGACTATTAAATATTTAACATCAGCCAAACATTTTGAAAATGGGCAAAACTCATTTTATTTTCAAAGCTACAAGGCAGTACGGCACAATTAACTATTAATTGATGGCCTGCGGTATTCGATGATGATGTAAAATTATCTCGTATAATACTAATTTTTAGCAAAATGATTTGTTATCAATCTATCAATAAATAAAATCTATTTAGGGTTATTGGTTGCGTTTACGTCTACAACTACACTGACTACGTTTTTAGAAATACAAAATTCTATAATATTCTAGTATTCCAGGCCGTTTACTTTCTGCATAAATTATATATTTAGAAATAAAAAATGCCATGTAATAAACATTTATTGACGATAGACTAGATGGTACGGTAAACTTTTTTTAAACAAGATAATATAGAAGTAAAATGTGTAGGTACGTAGGTACCCACCGTCCATCGTATTTCGTTAGAAAGAAGTACGTACTTTAAATATTTTTGATAATAATTAGTTAGTGCTTGGCTAGTAACTACGGTGGATTTGCCATTGCCAATTATTCATTAGTTATTTTTCATTTATGTACTAATTTATTTCATAGTTAATATGAATGTTTTCCGCAATATTATTCTAGTGTTTGTTTATTGGAATACTTACAATTAGATTCTAAAGCTACATTATATACTTCGTTGACTACTTAGGACCCGGACTATAGGCTGCATTGGGGCCAATGGCATTTGGACCAAGAAGCATTTGACGTTGTTGCATTTTGGTCATTTCTTCCATCTGATGACGTTCTAATTCAAAAAGTGCAGGAGCAAATAGGAGTGTTGCCGTTGAGAAGAACATCCATGTACACGACCTTGATATTCCATATAATTCTAAAAATTACATAGAAAACTATTTTATTATAGCCCTCAAATAAAATAACTATAAGTTGTAATGTGTGGATGTGGAATTAACAGCTAGTAAACTAAACTACACAATATCGCAATACTGGCTCTTACTTTGTATAGATGTGACACTTAAATCAATCGTTTTGCTCACACCATTCCGGAGACTCGCAGGAAACATTTCTGTCAATCCAATAAGTCTTTCCATAGTCGTCTCATCAGCATCCTGAAAGATTTAGTAGAGAAAATAATTCTCCATTTGAGAACAACATCTGCAGTTAACATTTCAGCCAGCAATTAAATTCCTGTTATCTCTCCATCTCCTATTACTTTTCCACACATATATACATAACATAATAAACTGAGGTAATCAAAGTAAAAAAGGAGCTTGTCAGCTTGTGTAATCAATTTTAAAGCGAATTGCACTGTTTATCATGAGGATCACCATTGTGATCATCATGACATGTACATGCTTTCCAATGATACATCATTTATATTTATGTTGTAATTTACAAATTGACTTGACCCCATTTTTCAATGATATCAACGGAGGAACCTCAATAGGGTACCCTGAAAACTTTAAATCGATATCTCAGTTTGTTTTTGAGTTATTGCACCTACGGACAGACAGATAGATACATCATTTCCATACAGTAGAGCAAGACTCAAGACTACTTACGTTTCTATTCTGCCAACTACAACTACAACTTCCTTACGTAATTTCATTACGCTAATATCCATAATAATGGCATATCTTTTCGTATTATTATTACTGGTAGGGAATGCTACCTCAAATCAAAACGCTACAGCTTTCTGCATCTTTGTTTGGACCCTAGCCTAGCCCTATATTTTGTCCTGAGTTGACCTTATTCTGAATATTATATTCCTGGTAATAATTTCGGAGTGATCATTATCATTATTAGCTACAAAAAAAAAGACAAGCTAAAAAGTTATTCATTTAGTCTAGGTTTGATGTTTGATAGTGTATATTCCAAATAACGGGCAAGGAAAAGGGTGTTTAATAGTTGATAGTTTGATAGTGAATTTGACAAGTAGATAATTCTAATATGGAATGCGTTCAATTTTTCAATTCATCCCTAAACTAAGCCATGTAAGAGGTTAAGGGGCAGTTCTTGAATTACTGTGACTGTATTCATTATTATTTTATATGATTTTCAGTGTTATTGTAGTAAGATTACTTACCTAGATTACTTTAAAAGCTGATACAGCTGAAGTTTCAATTTTTACACAATGAAATTAAAGTATATAAAAATTGATATTTACTATCTTATATCGACTTACATCTTCAGGAAGGTAATCTGAGTCCGGTTGAGCTGTTAGTGACATTTTCTACTTTCTTATTGTTTATTGGCGATTGGCGAACTTGATTTTGAGTTTTGTAATGCTGCTGGTCCAATCTAAATCAAAAATGGCAAATACAAAATATGAAACAAACAACAAATGATAAAAATGTAGTCTCGACATTGAGTCTCGAGAACTATATTCTATATCATATATATTGATGGCAAAAAAAAATGCAAAAAGCTAATAATAAACAATAAATAATTTAATAGTTACCTACACGTACTTTTTGTGATGACTGCTGACTGTGATATTGGATCAAGAAGTTCAAGAAGTCAAGAGGCAATTAATTCGGAACCTATAACTTTGAACTTCAAATTTCCAAACTCTGTGCTGTGCGTGTATAGTTGATAGTTAAATTAATCAAAAATTTTGAATTCGACGATTTTATTCAATGCATCACCGGTGTGTTGACTTTTGCTTTTTACCAAAAAGTTGTGAGCACATTTGAGTTAATCGCGCCTTCAATTTGGAATACAAGCACATGGCTTCCGCACAACATTATTCTGTTGAATATATAAAAAGCCATAGTACTGGGCTACTCTTGTGCTATAAAAATTAATAGTTAATGGGCAAACCACTCCAGTGTATTATGACTCATGATATATTTACATACTTTTTGTGTTAAATAAAATGAAAGGTTATCGTGCACAACATACAGTAGAAATTGCATGCTCAGAATTCAAAGGCATTGAAAAGGCGGAGCTTAGGTGCGGCTAAGCCAATGAGATTTGTATATTTGTGACGCGTCTAATACAATATTGCCTGGAGCATTGCATAAAGTATATACAACAGCGCTATAGATGGCTATAGGTATAGTACATACACTTAAATGCATAATATTACACCGCAATTGAATGTATATGCCTAATATAAGTAAAGTTAAGCATAGCATAGAAAAGATTCCCATTTCGAGATTTGTATGCCATTTTTAGCCGACCTTGGTGTGTTTAGGTTGTTTTGTATTTTTAAAAGTACAAAATTGAAGGATAAAAAGGTAAATTAGCGTCGAAAAAGCAATTTTTTAATGAAAACTGGGTTGATTTTTAAGAAAGGCGGGTCGGGTAGTAAGTTGAGTTTTTGTGTGTAGTGTTTGTAAGAATTTCGCGGGGGAGATGGCCACTTGGCCTGCCTTTGTGTCCTGGAACATACCGCCTTGTGTCATTCAAACATTCAAAATTTTAAATTTCTCTGCCCTCGAAATGTCTTTAGTCATTGTTTAATGTTTACATTTTTGCAATTTTGCATGAATTTAGTCAACTTGACTTTTTATATGAAACATTCTGTTTTTAATTATTATAATTTTTAATGTTATATTTACTAACTGTGGCCGATAATAGTGAACTATTTTGCTGCACATTACAAGTGACAAGTCAATGATTGTTGAGTTGTGAGTTGAGTTAATTATTGTATTATTGAGCCGTTCGGCATTCATGAGTAATGAGTTGTATTGAATGAGTAGATGGCCAAAATATCCGAAAATCGGACTTCATTAGAAAAGAAAGAGAACATAGAAAAGATGATTAGGGCTATTTGAAAGCTCATTGTTAGTGCTCGCGATTGCCTTAGAATTGGTACTAGGTTTTAAGGGGATATAGATTTTTTTAGCGTAAGGAGAACGAGGGATCATGAATAAGGTGTTAATTTGGACAGTTTTTTTAATAACTTAAAAATGGGAGACAAGTTCATTATTTGTATTGCATTACTCCCTCAATGCTCGACAGCACAGCAGTGAACAATTTTTTGAGATTCATAATACTGAATTCAATACAATTATACAATGCAATGTACCGTACCGAATACGGAAATATTGACTATAAATAATATTGTGGATGTTGGGTGGATAGAATAGATGATAGGTGTAATAATGATATTAATGATACATATTTTTGGCAAACTATATGAATAAATAATTATTTGTTTTAAAAATTATTCCAGATTATTATTGAGATTTTTGGAGGCTGGGGAAGAAGGTGATCAATTGTGGAATTGGAAAAGGCATTTTCAATATTGACTTGATTTTCATCTTTAAGTTGACAATAGTCTGATTTTTAAAGGTATGTGATTAGTCTAGTTTTTTGAAAATTAGGTCATAGGTTATGTTTGTTTTTCCTAGGGCCTCGTGGTCCCACAAATCCTCGTCATGTTGTATAATACACATAAGATCTAGCTAGGTCCACGGCACGCCTCTCTGTGAGATCATAATATATGGCAGAGTTCGCCCTTTTAATCATTTATGTATCTATTCTTTTACAGACTAAGAATATTCTATATTTTTCAAAGTGGAGGTCAACATGAGTGACGAAAACGATCAAGTAGATCAAGATTTAGGAGATGGATTCAAGGAAGAACTTTTACAGCAGTTCCCCGATGGAAGTACCCTTGTGCTCACTTCAGATTCTATGCAAATGCAGTCGGACGAAGGTGTCGAGGAAGGAATGGACGCCGAAGCAACACAGCATTTTGTGGAAGAGATTATTGGGGACTCTGTGGACGATGGAGGAGATCCTGATGGGAACGATGTTTCTACACAACAGATCCATATTGATGCTGATGGCAACCATCAATTAATTACCAGCTCTATGCACGATCTGATAACACTTCACGCTGTTGACTCACAAGGAAACATTGTGTCGAGTGGTGGTGGTGGTGACGAGGAAGTTCTCGGTGACCACGTAAGTATCTTTTTGTGAAATTACTTATCTTCCATTGTGGAAACCTGGACGATGGACGGGCCACTAGCATTAATTTTGTACATGTGTAGGTGGGCTTGCAAATGGATCAAGCAACAATGGAGTCTATGATGGAATCTGACAATATCGTGGAGGAGGTAATAACAAGTGGAAATCAGGAAGAGGATACCTTTCTAAGCGGAGATGCCATGACAGGGTCTTCAGATATGCAGCATCAATTCCTAAATGTTCAAGAAGCGATATTTAACCCAAATACCGGAACGTTACAACCAATTAACCAAGCAACTCACACCACTACAACCACCACAACTCCTAAGACTACGAAAAAAGTCAGTAAACAGTCTCAACAGGTAATGTGTCGTGACTTATTTTTATTGATACGATTCGTTGCAAGACTAGTGGCAAATAATTTAATTAAAGACATTTTCATTGCACTTAAAGATAATGTTTTTTATATTGAATATTTAGACCGTGACAAAATACATCATAGCTCAACAACACAGCGGTGAAATGGGAGGGCAGCCACAGCAAATAATTTTGGATGCTAATTCACTGCAAACTCTAATTCAAGGGGGAGGCAACATTTCGTTTGCGGGGGCTTCTGGAAAGGTTAGCATTAGTGTATGTAGATAGAAGATAAACTGAAAATGTTAAATAACGTAATGCATAAAATGTCTTAAAATACCTAATCTGTTTCATTATTGGAAATTAATTAGGATATTAATAATTGGGCATTTATTTTACAGAATATAATACTTGCTCCTTCTTCACCTGTGAAAGGAAAGGGAGCTGTGAAAAGCCCAGCAAAAATTCTGCCTGCTCCTATTCCAATTGGCGATCAACAGCAAGCATCCACGACCCAAAAATTTCTTTTAAAACAGGGAACTATGTTAACACCTATTACGCCAATGGGTCAAGTACGTAGAATTGTGAATTTGAGCTGCACATTATATTTATTTAATTGCCAATAGGGTACAAAATCATTATTTATAGACGTAACTGTTTTATATTGCAGGGTGGCACCACCAGATATATTCAAATGAACACTGGTTCTGGAAATCAGCAGGTATAAAAAAGCACTACTTACTTTACTTTATTACAAAATTACAAATTAATGTTTTTCTAATTTACTAATTCTTACTCAATACTGAATAATTTAATTTAATTTATTGTAGGCTTAATATTGAGTGAATGTTATGTTGTACTTATAAAAATTAATCGCGTACTGTTTAATTTTAGCAAATTCAATATGTTCGTGTTATTTCTAACAAATCAAACGCGCCGTCTAACAAAATAGCTATCGCTCCTGCATTGAAGCCTAAACCTGTGGCACCAAAACCTGCACCGGGACAACAGACTATTATACTTCCTGCTGGAACTACGGCAGCTGATTTTCAAAATTTTCAAAATGCACAGGGACTTGGAAACTTTGTCGTTCTTCCTAATTTCATGGTATGTAATCACAATGACATTCCCCTGTACTCAGAATGAAAATATAATTATATTCATCGTGGTAGTTGAGTGCTAATTTAATATTGTTTTTAGGTTAAAAGTGAACAAAATGCTCCAGTACCAATTCGACCTGCTGAAAACCAAATGCAGTCTGGCAACCAATCTCAAATGTTAGATTCGTCCAACATTTTGGGATCCTTAGGACAAAATATGACTACTGCTCAGCAGCAGCAAGGCAATTTCGAGTCGTTTAGATCGCTTTTAGAACCGAATGGGATGAGACCTCGTAAGCCCTGCAATTGCACAAAGTCGGCCTGCTTAAAATTGTACTGCGATTGTTTTGCCAATGGAGAATTCTGTCATTTGTGCAACTGTACGAACTGTTTCAACAATTTAAATCATGAGGAGGACAGACAAAAGGTATTCACAATTTTTTCAAACACCCTTCAATATTTCAAATAGTTTGGTGACAATCAAATAAATCATCTATCTTAATTTCAGGCTATCAAGTTAGTATTAGAAAGGAATCCAGGCGCCTTTAGACCAAAAATTGGTAAAAGTTCACAATCCGGAGAAGCACATGAACGTCGTCATAACAAGGGATGTAACTGTAGGCGCTCTGGATGTCTTAAAAATTATTGCGAATGTTACGAGGCAAAGATATTTTGCTCCGGAATATGCAAATGTACAGGATGCAAGAACTGTATAGAAAATATACCCTCTGGTTTGCCTAACGGAGTAGGTGTCGAACAACACTTCGCCGGAGCTGGAACGTCCCATAGGCAAACACTAAAGGATCTTGCAGAAGCTGCTGAAGTACGTGTACAACAGCAAAATCAAGTTAAGAATAAAATGCGGGCGCAAATGCAGGATGTGACTCCACAAAATAATCTTGGAATTATGGTCCCACCTCTTGTATTTAGGTATGTTAATTTTTTACTAATAACTTAATTACACTACTGATTAGGCACTATTGTATAACAGGACTCCTTATTTTACCTTTACCTTAAGAGACTCATGCCATGCGTTTGTCGGTTTTAAAAATATTTCAGTAGCTAGCAGATAATTTAATTTGACACAACTCGTTGATAACTTTCAGGTATCCACATGGTTCAATTTCCTATGAAGTAGTAACATCTACAGTTGAACTTTTATTAGCCAAATCTGAAGCAGCCGAAAAGCAAAAGTTACCTGAAGGAGAAATCGAACGACTTATTTTGGAAGAATTTGGCGAATGTTTGTCTGCTGTGATGGATCTTGGGAGTACTGTAGAATAGAATAAGTTTAGTTTTTTAGTATTTTTGGTTTTGTTTGGCATACCAAAGTAGACAGCGTTCATCCATAGACAAGCGCGTTTTAAGATTCAATTGGAATAGATACTATTTGAATATTTAATTTAACTTAACTTAAAACATTCATTTATATGTATCTCTCCTGTAGTTGAACAAAACGGGGAATATCTATGAAAGATGGAATATTTATATGACTAAATAGATAACGTATTTTGTAAACACTGTTTTATGCCATTCTTGTTGTACGTAGTGCATTTCCTTTATTACTTCTGTGTTAAAAAACTAGAAATACCATAATAAATAACCTACTGTTAAAAATTAAACGTAGCATGTTGTATATAAGACAGAGAAGTTTAAATGTTTTCTCGTGGATATTTGTAAGACATCATGGCGATCCTGGCCCATTTTCTATAGTTAAAAATTGTAAAACTGTTCATTGAATGTGTAACATTGACATTGGTTAAAACCTTTTACGCTTCCCAAAGTTTTGTATGGAATGGTTTAAAATATCGAATGCATGATAGCGGAAAGTTTTAGTTTTAGCAGTTCACGGTTTAAGCCTCTCGTAATTGAGTAAAATAAAACAAAATAATAAGTGTATTCGCATAATTATATTTAGTCAATATTATATCCAGTTATGAAAGCATTTATCAATTATTGTAAAAAATAGTTTAAAATAATTACATTTACAATTTTTATTTGTTATTGAAAACAGCATAATATATATACTATGCAACTTATATCTCAACTTTCTATATAACCTCATTAGTTAGTCAATAATAACTGCAACAGCTAAAGCTAATAATTTCATTGTGTACGTTATATAACACCACACCTATGTACTTTTAAGTTTCGTATAATGATTATATCGTAATGACTTAACAATAAATCATTAAATATATTCTTTCCTACCCTTATGCTTGATTTTTCTAACCCTATTAAGTTTTTAACAATGTTAATGTATCTTTACATACCATGGCTGTCATCATGAGATGTACTGTAACTTTATTAACCTCAAATTCCAGGATACGAAGTAACTCTAGTACGTACGACGTACATACTATACCTCATAACGATTTGTATGTAATTCAAACAGTTTCTTCTAAAAAGGACATTTGTTTCATTTAGGTATTGATAACCCAGACCCAGATTGCTTATAATGAGGTTTCTAGATGTTATACTTACAAGTGTAATAATAATATGGTAACGCTATTTCGGATTTTACAACTTCTTCAGCATTAATATTTATTCCTTTTAAAAAAGGTTCCTAGATTATTTTCAGTGACATTATTAGTAAATGTGTAGCATCTAAATACAATTGCATTGCATGGCAATCATTATTGAACTGTTGCTCACATTGCATTGGGATTGGGACTAACACACTAACCAAATAACATGACCTAAGTCGAACAAAACTTGTTGATTTTGGCGTTTGGCCATTGTTCATGGACCAAAACTCAAGTCATGTCATGAAATTATAATGTCCTGCTATGCTGTGAAGCGAATGTTCACCGTCTCCTCAACCAGACTACTGCTATGCTATTTATTACAATTCGTGTGTGCTAGGCTCCACCAGGATGTATAGCTGAAAGCTGCACGACTAGCAGAAGGCCGACATCTTGGAATTCTCATTTACGGGGTAGAATTTGAAGGAATTAACCGCACCATACATTTACATTGGTGTTGCTGTACGAGAACGGATCATCCATAAGAGCAGCCTTCTTACAAAAACAGCATTTACACGAACAACTGAAAAATTGTTTTTGTTTAGCACTTTGCCGTAATTCCATTATTTTAACAAAATGGTAAGTATATTTACATTATATATTACATTATTACATATTAGTAGATAGAAAATTAATATTTTTGGCAAAATCCAACACAGTCGACGGATTGCTGACTAAATTCTAAATTCAGCCACACGTGACATCTTGCAAGCATGATATGACTTCACTGACTGATTTATACTTATACATAATTTAATTAATAGTTATAAGTTGTTACCAATTATGGAGTTGGGCAATTAAGTTGCGAATTGTCTAATTCCATAAGTTTAAATTCTAATTCTGAATTTACAGTTAATGATTTTTTTTTAAATGTTTTACAGCCAAGAGAAATCAAAGAAATTAAAGATTTCCTTTTGAAGGCAAGAAGGAAAGATGCTAAAAGTGTCAAGATAAAGAAGAATGCAGAAAATGTAAAATTCAAGGTCCGATGTGCCCGCTTCCTTTACACTTTAGTCATCACAGACAAAGAAAAGGCAGAAAAACTTAAGCAGTCTTTACCTCCAGGTACATATTTTAATTACAAAATTTTAAAACACTAAAATTGTGTTAAATATTTCATATTTAGGCATTCAATTAAGTACCTAGGTTATACAGTTTGCGTTGCAATTTATTAGTTCACATTACATTACATAGTCATGTAAGCATGTGCATGTAGTTTAGAATTTCCTAACCTATGTAGGTAGTAAAGTTTACATCGCTAATTAATGGGTGCAAAACGGCTCCGAAATGTTTCTTATAATTATTTTGATGTCGCTTTATTGCCTTAGACTTTAAATAACTTAACTTAGCATTACCCATTCATTCATAATTTATTGTACTCTTTTAAAGTTGTGTACATTAGCGTAGCTTAGTATTTAGGTTAATCCGTCTTAAAAACACACAAAATGAAATTAATTATTTATTATATCAAGTATGAGTGCCTTTATTCTTTGAAGTTAAATGTCTAAATGAATAATTTTGTTAATTTTTGTTTCAGGTCTGCAAGTGAAAGAACGAGCATAATTCTGGACGAGAATACAAATTATTTGTTTTCATAATGGAAAAATAAAAACATTATTATGTAATTTCTCAACAGAAGCACATTATTGTTGTTATTATGTGAAATTCACATTCTGAAGTTTGAAATTCTTCTGAAATTCGGAAGTACCTAGCTTTTATTCATTCTAAACCAGATCTTTAGGGTTTCATTTTGGTGATAATACCGACATCTTTTTTGTTGCCTTCGCTCATTATTGTAAGTTACATGCTCATACACGCAAATCATCATATTTTTATAGCACTATCTTTGACAGCAGGGTAGCTACAATTCTAAAGTGTAGTGAGTAGCGTAGTACAAATATTTTGTTTCTTAGATAATTTTGAATTATTTTCCTTAATAATTCTGTATCTGTCTGGTTTAAGTATATACACAAGTACTTATATCTACTTATATTTGTGTAATATTATGTACATAGTAGTAGTAATCTCTGTCCCAGCAAGTAAAAGCTAAACTAATATTGGGTCGTCTGAGTAAAAGAAATATCATTGTGCTTATTGGCTTCTCTATTGTGCCGATTGTGCCCTATAAGTGTCACATACAATCACAGATATATAAGTAATACCTATACATTTGTGTGATTGATTGTGCATACCATACCATCATGCAGAATATAGGATATAAATTAATGTTTTTCATGTTTATGGCTTAAGTTATTTGGTTTGATGTAACTGTGTGCGGTCATTTATTTTTGTCTTCGTTTGTATTTTTTCAATGTATGAATTAATGGCGGATATGACGACGAAAAATGCGACATTATTGACCGGTTTGCATAGTTTATACATAGGTAACATAATTTTGAAACTGAAAATGAGTAAAAAATATTTAGGTATTATGCTATAGTATATGTGTACTTCTTAGGCAACTTTAAGGGACTTAGGGACTGCGTAATTCCTCAGCCTGACGTTGACTTACCTGATTACATAGAAATAAGTAATAGGTATTTAAATGTACTAAGGTACTAGTAGAGTGGGTAAAGATACAGTACATAGATACATTTTCCTAGACGCTCACAGATTCATTTCATGATAATATTTGTCATCTTACACTACTACTATTATTGTTTCGAAGTGCATATTTTATTACAATTCAAATAATAATCACCGTTTTTTATACAAAACAGTGTGTGGTTAATATTTTGCTTTATATTTCATTGGCATACTAATTAAGTACACTGGTACACATCATATTACTTTATAGTAAATATAAATATGTCATGTCATGTACCGTGTCTTAAGTTAGAACTTGCTTTAGAATTAGTTGCTAACACTGTAAGTATGTAAGTTACGAATTCCTGCACAAGCTCATGCATCGATGGTCATCTCATCAAGAGTTTCACAAATAAGGATAATATGTAACTTGGGAATTAAGGAAAGACAACGCAATGCAAATAGCCTTTACTTAATACTACTGCTTTTCGAGCACAAAAAACATAAATATTACGTTATATTAGCATTGTATCCCAGTATTTTATTACTCTTGCTCTTGGTGCACTTTAAATTGTTGGTTTCTCAATTTATCCAATTCTACTTAACATAATATTGCCTTTGATTTGATGCAAGTGTAGAATTGTATGTATTGGTATGTAGACTCAGTACTCAGTGTCACTTTTACATAATATTCTGATAAATAAATTCACTTTATATACGCTTAGGCGTACATAGACCTTTTAAAGTTCTAATGTTGAGGCATTAACTTAGCATTAATAATAATTTCATAAAGAAGTTTTGTAAAGAAAATTGAACCTAATTCAAATTGCTAAATTGATAATAGCATTTGTATTATCATACGATGGTAGAATCTATTTACTTGCGTTTACGTTATGAAATATTTAATTGTTCATCACAGTATGATTTTAGGAAATCGTATATCATTAAATAAATATTTCATTAGGGCATCTTATAATCAAAGTACATACCCACTGCAAGTGCTTGTCTGTGGGGAAAATGCGTTCCTCCGCTTAGCATATCACAAACAAGATACAACTTTCAACTTATTATTGTCCTTAAGACAAATGTAGAAATACTATATGTATATATTTGTAACACAAGATAATTATTAATTATTCATGTTAATGATTATATAACTCACTATGCTTATTGCATACTAACTACTTACTTAAATACATTTCCATAAATAGCACACATGAAATGCATACGAAATAAAGTCAACCAATGTGTCCGTTTGTTAAGAAAATGGGTAATAGGTTTATTGAAGATTTAGATATTATTGTAGCAAAAATGGATTACACGGATGTGTTCAAAGTTGCGCTGAGTCATAAAAACGAGTGTTTACTAACGATTAACGATGAAAGTTAATACGTACAGTTCAAGACAGATACTGTATGATATATGTGCATGGCAAAGTAAAACAAAGTGGTTCAAGATAACTATAGTATTTAGAAAAGATCAGTTTCTATGTGGTTAATAAGTAGTTAAATATTTTGATTTATTTTAGTGAACAATTTCACCCGTAGAGGTAAAGTTACATTGTTAACTTATGTAATTTATCGTGTACTACAATCATTATAGTAAAATATAAGTATAATTATACTAAAATTATATTAATAGTAAAACTATAGGAAAAGTTAACAGACAAACAAGGAACAACTAATATGTCATAATGCAATTAAAAGTACATTACACCTAATGGCTACAATTTACATAATATTACATAACATAATGCTGGAGAAGATAAAATTAGCTATTATGTCAGCAAAGATGACTTTTATTAAAACGACAATAGTTAATACACGTAAAATATACCTAGGTATTGTATGCTGTTATACGAATTGTGGTGTGCAATTTGCCACTTTAAATAACGGTAAATATACATGTACTGTCTCCCAAAGTGCTTCAATGCATCTCATTAAATCGTAAGGTAATCGCAGTATTGCCAAAATGGCTATTGGTGGTGGTAACCGTATGTCACCAATTCTGGAAA
The DNA here is from genome assembly GCA_034694165.1 of Tomocerus mixtus. Lineage (NCBI taxonomy): Eukaryota > Metazoa > Arthropoda > Collembola > Entomobryomorpha > Tomoceridae > Tomocerus > Tomocerus mixtus. The sequence goes on from JAQFYC010002325.1 coordinate 14,476, forward strand.
TCAAAAAAACGAAAAAATGCAATTTAGCTGATTAGTCCATTTTCCATGTATAGGTTCTCGTATTATCTGTATTATTGGAAAGAGATTTAAAAGTAGTAACCTTTACTCTGCCTGCTCTAATAAAAATAATGTTATATAATGTATCAGTAAATTAGAAACAAAAATTGCAGATCCATACACATTGTGCTTAAGATTTTGGTAATCAAGTCATATCGCTTCAGTTGAGTAGGATAATTAGTTTGTGTATAACTATTAATAATAGGTGGTGCCTTATGTGTTTTTATGACTAATAAAAGAAATTAAGAGTCAATTAGATTTTGTTACCTTTATAGTATTCCTCGTTTTCATACAGTCTTTTCATTAATGCTAAGTCTTCGAACTCATTTTCTTCTAGCTTTCCTCCTAATCCGACTGGTAGTATATCTGGGCTGATGAACTTATGGAGAGAAGAAAGCTCGTAGCCGTGGAAAGTGAACTAAAATTGTCAAACTCTTAACTGCGAGTACTTATATGTGGTATTATGTAACAGTAATAAATAGTTACAATTAATTTAATTAATTGTGTACAATGGAAAAATAAAAGATTTATTACTCTTTTTCTCATTTTCTCTTTCAAAAATGGTTTCATGATGGAGTAGACCATATTAAAGATAAATGGGTGAAAAATGCAATGGAATTCCTTAAAGCGTACTGGATACGAATCCTAAATAAAATAAATTGAAAATTCATTCATGAATCAAGTGAAAGCATTTTCTGTGGAAATAATTCGGTGTGTTTTGTGGCTGATATCTTGATATTTTCATTTACTTACTTGAAGCAATTGTATCAACTGTTGTATTCTCACCGGGCCAAATTGCCTAGCGTGATTAAACCCAAATCCTGTGAAATCCATGAGAAGAGTAACTCCATAAAGTTGCGTCTCCACAGAAGCCACAATTTCGTCCAGAAGCAAGAAAGTTGATTTTAGCAAATCGTCCAAATTGTATACCCTTGTATCCCACCTATCTGTAGTATGCGCAATAAGTATGCATCTTTACAGACACCTTGCTTTATGTATTAAAGATTTATTACCTGTGCGAAGCATAATTATTTTTCTTCCTTGATTGTCTCTGTGCTTTAGTGCTATAGCAAATTTTGTTGCATAAATATCTCTAAATGCACTTGGATATAAATCAATGGTCAGGAAGGATAGCTTCACTTTCATCTCAAAGAAGTGTTTTACCTACACGTGAAGCTATTTAATTAGTATCGAATCGTAGTAGCCAACATTGGTCATAGTTAAATAGTATCATACCTACCAATTTAACAGTCCTTTCCAAATTATATTTTCTTGCTCTGAGGAACCGCAAGAGAAATGCATTGTCCATTGGACATCTCAACTTTTTGTCTTCTGAAAAATAAAATCATTAGAAAGGTAAACGTTATTACATAAACCACCCATGGACCATCACATAAGTACCTAGGCCAACACAATATTTATCAAGTTTGCATTATAAACAGCTTTCTGAGCACTTACATATTATTATTGCTTGCTACTAAGATTAACTAATAGTACAGATAGTACTTATCCTTACTCGCTAAAAGTTTTATTACTAATCTTTTACCTTAACAAATATATATGTATCTTGTATAGTATAGGAAGTGCATTACATCTAGAGTTTAGCAGTTCATGCTTACCCTAATCATTAAGAAAATTGAGACCGTATAATATATAACATACACTTGCACTTTTCGAAAACTATACTTTATATACTACTATATATGTTTTAAAGTAACTCAAATACTTGACTTACCTTTAAGCCTTAGCCTCACATGGTCCAACTGTTCAGCAATCAATTCTGGCTTTTCGTTAATAGATTGCTGAGCTTTCAATCGTAAACGGGTTTGCTTAGATACATCTATTTGCATGTCACTCATGCTGAATTGTAACAAAATCAGTTTTAATTTTCATGTGAATGATGTGATATTCGAACTTTTACTAAAGCTATCTCTATATTAACATGTTATTTAGTAGTTTGTGTAAATATTTTTCTACTTACATTAAATGCTGCCGTAACTAAGAGTATTTATCAGAACTTCTTTTATTTTATTTTATACGATGAATATTTCACTTAACTGAGTCACAATTAAAGACAAAAGACTATTTGCGTACGTTTTAGGTCTCTATTGTATTGTTTCACTAGTAGTTCAACATGAATATTGAACTTGGACTGCACTACAACTGCAACTATGCATAATGTAACATACTGCTGCAAAGCCTCTCTTAACAGTCAATCTATGATTTTATTGCACCTCTACTATTGTAGCTCTGTGTGACAATGCGAGACTGAAGGTTTACTACGATTTGCAATATCGCAAATCATGTAGTATTTTCTGACCTCTGTCCAATGTAATTTCACAGAGAAAATAAATAATCAAGCACTATTTTAAGTATGTACCTACCTACACAAAAAGACTAGCAAAAAATGAACTTGTGTGTAGTGCTGAGGGAACAAAGTGTGCTACAATTAACTGTAAGTCAGTATTTCCATATATTATTAGGTTAACTAAATACAGTAAATACAGTGTGGTATAATATGGTATCTGGTACATTTAAGATAGTTCATACTTATCACATCAGGGTAGTATTTGCTGTTTGCTTAAATAGAACAGTGACACAAAGACCCATACTTCATTTGCACATTTTAATGTATGAATTGTATGATGCATTTGTAGGGAATAATATGTGAGAATTTGTAATTACTACAAGTCAGGTATGCTACAGGTAAATATAAAGATATTTAGCAGCACCAACTTAAACTTGCAATTGTAAGTAGGTGCTACGTACATTTTATGTCTTAATATGTATTTTACTTCACTTATATACACAAAGTGTTTTACAAGTGTTCGCTTCACTCATCTACTTATTATGCTACTTGTGTTTAACTAGCTCACCTGTGCTATCGAAGTAGTTAAACAAAGAAATTCCTTCCGGTCAAGGCCATTGCTATTGCCATATTTTAATCACAATTCTCCCCGTTTGACCTTTATAATTATTGTTCCTCAATAATTAACTTCTAAATGGTATACCTACTATTGTTCCTACTAAACAAATTTATTTGCAAGTTTTCGTTTTCGATGAAAAAGGGAAAACAGTATTGCTAATTATTGCTTTACGATAAAATTTTTTAAATTCAACTTTTAAAATCAATACTTAATAATTACAAGTGCAAAATAACATTGTGTTGAATACAGATAGACAATAATTTGACTTTGTAACTCATGGTAAAGCAAAATGGTTTTCAAGAGTACACTGCATTTGTAAATGCGCTAGTATGGTTGAGTTGACTGGTCATGGAAACTTACAAGTTTAATAACCCTCTTTACATAGTTTCATAAAATATATCATGTCTGTAGTTTTTTTCATCTCTATACACAACTAAACGGCCACAATTCGAAATGCGTCATAATCCATTATTTATTAACAGACGCACATAATTGTGATTGGGACAGGTTTGGATAAAGACCCATAAATATATAAAATGCCAGGCACTGCACAGGCATGACATTTCACACCAGTTTTAATGCATAATTTAGCTTAGGTACTTCATAAACTTTGTGCATGAAACCTACCAGGGAAGTACTTTCATTCCTAACAACCCACTATTTAAATGTGAAATAAAATAAAGTTATATTTGTGTGTGTCTGTAAAGCAAACCCTGAAATAAGTTTATTTTGCTTTACTATAGCACAAAAGCAACAACCTGTATATTTCTGTCAGATAGATACTCATTTACTGTAATACAGATATATGAAGTATTTGTATTAACTTTTATCACAAATTGTAAATAAGCACGAGGCAAATACATGAGTATATATTTAGTTTCTAATGTAATAGTATTTGGAGAAATGCTGGTACTGACTTCGTTCAATGACCGTTCATCGCATCCGCAAATTATCTTTACCAACAGATGAGATGAATCACAAATCATGCTTTTTTGTCATCTTGTTCTTAACCTTTAAGCAAATAAGTAGAAGTACAGTAGTTAGTTACAAGTAACTTATAACACCCGAACTTAACAATTCTGTCTGTTAGTATATTGAACCAAGCTCTGAATATCAACATGTCATTCATTATTTTTACGCGACAGGAATAAAGAGTAAATGTTGGGTGTATTGATACTAAAAATATATAAAGCATAATATGCTTTTGGATAGGTTACGATTGTGATTGTGATTAGTGACAAATCCAGAAGATACTCTACAATTTCACATAGGTTATTCACGCTTACATTATGCAGCTGACCTTTAAAAGTTTGTTAGTAATAAAGTATTTATGCATATGTTTGCTTGAGAACACGAAATATCTATCGAACCGACTAAAGATTAAAAGTGAGCCTCTGATCGCAATATGTATAATATTAGACTTTTGTAATGACTTTATGCTATAATTTGGACAAGATAAAGATAGGTAGGTAGTAGATACAGATACACAATTTTTGTTTGCGAGCTAAATAATTTTGTTGATTTATCTAACACTATAGTACATACATACATAATTTATGTATCAGAATAGAAATGTAATTCAATATCACTATAAATAAGTAATTTGGTTTTTAACATTATACTTTATTATGTACCAAACAAGTGTGTCTTAAAATTGTAAAAAACACATAGCTTGGTCTTGTTCTGGGATCTCCAGCCAGGCCTCTTTGATGTTCCTTCTTTGATGTTCAGTACTCCATAAATGAATTTTAATTAAATTGTGATACATACATACAAATCTACAATATACTAATCTGATTGTAGATAGCTTTATTAGATGCAAACTTACCAACAACTAGTAGTCTATATTATTGTCTCTTTGATATATTCTACAGAATATTTGTCTATTTTGAATATAAAAGTGTTGTACTAATTGTAAGCGTGTACATATTATGTTACATACACACATTAATATGTGTCAGTAATTGTTTGAGTACCGCATACTTAGTTTTTCCATAAAAAGTTGCAACATCCTCCTTAATTGTAATGTAAAGGTACGATTGTCAATTTTATTTTTGTTTTTCTCATTGTTTAATTGCTATGGTGGGAATAGGGAAGTGATGAAGAGTCCAGACCATCCTATGCTAGTCAAGATACGGTGATGTTTCTATTATAGTAGCATTTTTAATTCAGTTTGCAACTTGCACGTGTCGTCTAGACTGATTGAATGGTTACACTTTTAGTTAGTTTAACTTAATTATGTACGTAATGTATGTAAGTACATGTAAAATGTAGGCATTATTCTACTTATTTAAGTACTAGCGTACTAGATACCTACATATAGTAGATGGAATATTATGATACTAATGCATAATGTAGTAAGTAAGAAGATAACATTTTGATTCATAGGTATTCACAGGTGTAGTTGCACTGCATAAAAATTACGAAGCTCCATTAGTGATCCTCCCGGAACCAAAAAGGAGTTAATCCAGAATTCTTAACGTGCCTTCACAATTTAGCCATTCAAGACTTTTTTGTTAAATTAACCCATGTAATCTATCCAATTTTATTGCAAATAATTCTTTAGGAGGAAACGTATTTAATACACACGACTCATTGTTGCTTACATTAATTTATTGATTGGTAGTGTATGCACAGTTTAAAAAACGGAACTTTTAAAATACTATCAATAATTTGACATAGGTAAGTAATATTATATGCTCCTTTTATTCGCTTAGGTTGAGCAACCAATCCTTCAAACCCATGAAAAAAGAGTATAGTAAGCGTGAATAATGTACACTACTGTAAATTGCAACCTAATGTAAATACTAATAATTCGAAATACTGTTACGGTCATTTAGACCTAAATTATACATGACATTTACTTAAAGTACTATGCCGGTGGGTTTGGGTTTGGTGATGTATGATCGTATGCACAATGTACAGTAAAGATCTTTACCTCATCCTTCCATCCTTCAGCCTCAGTTGCATTAATGACACAACGTATGCTAAGCGAAGGGTTTCGGCCCTTTGTCCAGAAGTCCAGAACGTCCAGCTTACATACAATCACACAATAAGTACTGATATCAATGCATATTTTTAGTAAATACTCATAGTATTGCTATTTATTACCGTTTGAAGTAAATGTAGTGCATATTTATATCTTAGACAATTCACAATCAATAAAAAGATGCTTTGGCTTTTCTGATAGATACTATAGACATACATGTTTGGGCTCTTTCAAATAATCATATATAAATAGGTGACGATTTATTATGTATGTTTGCGTAGTACATGTAATTATAAACTTTCTCGTCATTAAGTCATGTCAGGTAAATAGGAAGTCTGAAGCTGAATTATCTAAATATTAAAAGAGCAAAACAAATCTTAAGTCTTAAGATAATTACTGTAATTATTGCCAAATTTGCCTTACTAAAAGGTGAATGTAAAATTACGCAGTGACAATATTAATTAGGTATCTAATTAGTAATAATGGTGAGTCGTAGGCTGTAGGTATTCTAAATCCAAGCTACGCAGAAATATATTTAGAGATATGCTTATAGAGAGCAGCATAATACAAAATATTAATTAACTTAGGTATTAATTTATTAATAATATTCTATAGAGTTGATAATGTTAACCCTGATACGGCCAAGGTCATTGTCTACTATTTATTTATGCATTCTGCGATTCTGTCTGTTATTTTAATATTACCTATTTAATGCTATCTTATTTTAATATTTTATGAAAGTATCTTTTAGTGAATATAATGCGGACATTGCCGTACTGATATTTAACTAACAGAAATTAAGCTACTACTAATTACAGTATATGAATTAAGAGCAATTATGATTAGCGGAAATGACTTTTACTTTATGTGAAATGTTGTGGATTAAAAACGTATGTGAGCGTAAGAGTTGTGTTTTATTTAAAAATACTTTTCATAACTTTAGGTAAAATATACAAGAAAAATGATTCCTAATAAAATGAAATACAATTGATGACGAAATCAATTAATAGATAGTAAAATAAAATATTATAGATGGAACGAGTAACTAAAAACAGTTTATTTAGTACTAAATATATAACCTATAAGTACATTCAATTATTTCATAAAGGTCACATTCATTTAGTACATTTAGCTGCATTTTCATTTTTATATTGAATATTCATTAAAATTTATTTTAGCATATTATAACTTAAGTAAATACTTATCTTTAGGTAATTATAATTATAAATTATTACACTATATAGTCAAGTAGGTAATTCATTACTATTACATATTGGTTAATTATGTATGCATATTTAGGTATTAATAAAAGATTACTTATATGTACAATAGTTATAATAATGTAGTGTAGACTTACTAATGTAATGCATAGGTATACATAATACTAAAAATACAGACGATTTGTAGTTGTCTCGTAGTTAGAAGAGGCACTATGTATTCGCGTTACATGAAGAATCAGAATCAGAATTCGTAATATATTTAAAAATAATGAAAATCATATAAAATCGATCAAATAAAAGTTCACAGTTGCATTATGAATGTATGTAGTTTCAGTTTAGGTATTGTTTATACAAAACTAAGTAGTAAATCGTAAATCGTAAAACAGTAACAATAAAATTAATTGTTCCTCGAATGTATTTGAAGGAACTTTTTTTCAATACCTAATTTGTGGTCGTCCGAGCGTCAAATCAGATAAAGATATTTCCAAAATAAAACTATCGAGCTGCAGCCTTTTGTTTATGCGAAACTTCTGATTCTGTTATAAATTGAGCCTCTTCCGTAGATCCTGTAGAAGAAAGGTTGTTCATTATAGCATAGTTGTATTTGTAAAAATTGGAATAGGACGGTTTAATAATAAGGTTGTGGATAGCAGAGGAAAGTAAAGGCAAGTTCATACCGCTAAGTGCTGTAGTAGATGATAGTCCTTGTTGAATGACATTGGTAACAGTATCAAAGTATCCAGTGCCAACCTCCCGTTGATGCTTGACTGCAGTGAATCCATATTCTCCAGCGGCGAACTCCTTTTGTTGTAAATCGACGAAAGCAGACATTCCTCTTCCATTATAGTTGAAAGCCAACTCGAACATACTGTAATTTAAAGCGTGGAATCCGGCCAACGTGATAAATTGGTATTTGTATCCCATCTTAGCGATTTGAACTTGGAATTCCTTGATATCCTGATCGCTCAAGTTCTTTTTCCAATTGAAGCTAGGAGAGCAGTTATAGGCAAGAAGTTTTCCAGGGAATTCGCTATGAATGGCTTCAGCGAATTGCTTTGCATACGCTAAATTGGGTGTTCCAGTTTCGCACCAGAGTAAATCAGCGAACGGTGCATATGCCAAAGCTCTGCTTACAGATTGGTCCAATCCAGGTCGAGTTCTGAAGAATCCTTCCGGTGTTCTTTCTCCAGTGCAGAATTTTCTATCATTGCTATCTACATCACTTGTGATTAGACTGGCTGCTTCCGCATCAGTTCTTGCGATAAGGACCGTTGGGACGTTGAGAACATCGGCTGCAAGACGAGCTGCGACAAGTTTGTCAACTGCTTCTTTTGTTGGAACTAAGACTTTACCTCCCATATGCCCGCATTTCTTGGCGGATGCTAACTGATCTTCAAAATGGACTCCAGCAGCTCCAGCCTCAATCATTCCCTTCATTAATTCGTACGCATTGAGAACTCCGCCGAAGCCAGCCTCAGCATCAGCCACGAGGGGTACAAACCAGTCTGGAACGCATTCATCCCCCTCAGCATGGTGAAGTTGATCAGCCCTTTGGAGGGACTTGTTGATATTTCTGACAAGACTTGGAACAGAATTGGCAGGATAAAGAGACTGGTCTGGGTACATTTCTCCAGAATTATTCGCATCCGCAGCAGTCTGCCATCCAGAGACGTATATAGATTGAAGACCAGCTTTCACCTGTTGCATCGCCTGGTTTCCAGTAACGGCTCCCAAAGATCGAACGAATGGAGTTTCCTGGAGGAGACGCCACAATTTCTCAGAACCATTTCGGGCAAGAGTGTACTCAATGTTAATACTTCCCTGGAGTCTTTCCACATCAGCGGCTGAGTAGCGACGCGTCACACCTCGCCAACGCGGGTTGTCTCTCCAGTCTTTTTCCATACGGGCCACGGATTCTTCCTTCGTACTCAAATAGCGACGAAGTAAACTAACACTAGACTCAGCTACTTTTTTATTATTTCGTAACATTTTGAAAATATTTTGCAAATTATGTATCTAGCTGATGTTAATGAATAAACATATGTCTAAGTATGGTAAGTAGGTATATACTCAAAGCTTGCTAATGAGCAGCTAACGTTTGTATTTCTACTAATAGATATGGAAATGTTTTACTATGTACGCAGTTATTCTTCCTTTCCTTCTCTCTCGTTTAGTGCAAAACTGTAGGTAAGTAACCGATGGGTTAACTATTATTTTATTATTGCTTCGGATGAAGTTCAAAGTGAGACTGGACGGTAGTGGGATGTGAGAAGTCGTCTTATACTTACACCATATTTTGCTACGTGTGAGTTGGACTTTCAACTTGGGACTGTGACCAGATCAGACCGAACCAAACCAAAGAAGGAGCCAGGGCAGGCCAGGATGTTGATGTTAAAGACTAGCAACACGTAGAAACGTAATATGAATAAGTAACCTTCCCTTAGCTGTAGCTTAAACGTGTCCTATGAATTGGACGTGGTATTTTGTGTATGACGACGTACTCGTGTTCTATTGCTATAGTCCAGTGTTAGTTTAGTAGTATATTAGATGGAATTTATGGGTTTGTTGCTTGCTTTATAAAATGAAATCAGTTACCTACTTTACATGGAAATGCTATAGCCATTCAAAATCTACTAGTGTACACACAATACACATAAACCCAAATGATATTATTAGCATCATTTCATTAAGGATGGTTTCAACTGAAAAAGGTTCATGTCGTGTGTTGTGTATGCATAGTTAAGCTTAAAAGCATTAACGTTAACACTGTATTTATCTATATGTCAATGTGTAGAGGTTACTGAAACTGAACACTTACTTACAATAGTTCTATTGTAGTACTACACATTACACATACGTAAGGTAATTGGAAGTAGAACATAACATACAGTCAAAAGCTACGGAATATTACACAAAACATTATAAACAGAGCCAAAATGGAAAAGCTGAGCAATGGATGAAATATGGAATCGTATCTATCATTCATAATGGATAATATGACAATAATAAGCATGTATTTGTATAAGTTCAAGCAAACCATATAGTCACACAAGTTTCTTCCACGCGTCTAGTATTTGTATTGCATCTCACCCCTGTATACTAACTTCGTTATTGGCATTGGGTAACTTATACAAGTTAATGCTTACATTACACACACTAAACACATCCTATGTATTAATATGTATAGTTGTGCATTATTTACTGTGCATACACAATCTATTTGTCTTACTCGTGTGTTTCTTGTAAGGCTTGTACTGTATGCATATAGGTACCAGAAGCACTTCTTCCAAAAACTCGTAAATAATAAGCATTTAACGAACAGCATAATTATATGTGGTACGTAAGTACAAAGGTACAAATGAAACTATGCCTCTAATAAAAATACTTATTTTATTACCTATTTACAGGATCTAAGCATACAAAAGCATTATGTATGCATAATATGCGTTTTAACTAATTATAGTGTTACGAAACCTAACTAGTAATAAGTAAATAACTACGTATCACATTTGTAACTGCTAGATGAATGTGGAAAGTTATCCTTATGGCTTCGGCTTATCTATTCACAGAATGACGAAAATGAACTTTGTACTTTGGTTGTTGTTGGTAAATTAAATCAATACACGCCTCAATTTGCTACCTAAACAGTGTAGAATCCCTAGGAAAAACACATGTACATGTACAGCTACTATTTTGCTAAATTACTTACTTGAGATGACACAGTGCGCTATAGCTAGCAGTGTCTTCGAAATACCAAAACAATCTGCCTACCTACTATATATGTACAGTAGCTATAATTTACGACATACGACACAAAGTCCATTTCCATTCATATTTCAAAGAAACTAATGCCACAATCAGATCTATGATTGTTTAAGGAAGAATCATGTATATCCAGAAGTCCAGTGCGACCAGGCAAGGCAGCATGCAGTGAAAATCCTTGCCTCGTGGCCTAATCTAAATTGGAATATGTGAGGTCGTTATGATAGTAATTCTTTTGGAGCCCATAGATTGGAAATCCACTGATTTTTCGTATTTATTGTAAACTAATAAAATATTTCGTCAGCAACCATAGGGAAGTTGTGAGAGAATTGGTTAGAACCGGATTTTAATGGTTTTATCCAGTTTCCTTTGTTCAGAGGACGAGAAAGGAATACTAACGGAGAAAGGGCATTTACTTCTACTATGCTGTCTGTAGCTTCAAGGTGTATATTGTATTGTATATATATTGTATATATATATATATATATATTGTATTGTATTGTATATATTGTATATATGGTTTATGCATTCTCTATAGAATTCTTAGTATTCCAGATTTTCCAATAACGTGGTCCACATACCAAATAGCTTTTAAAGCTTTGAGATTATATGGATAGGCAATAGATACCATTTCGTTAAATAAGTATTTAACCAACGCTACATTGTATTATTATACTTGAATACATAAAATATGTATATGTACCATTATATATAAGCTTGGCTATTCTTAAATGAATTTCTTATACCTCTCCTCCCACTGAGCCAACCAATAAGATCTTGGAATAAAAGAGGCTTTTCTTACTGCCTTGTTTTTAGTGAAGGTGCACCATGGTCCTGATTGGCTGGACACTGCCTTAATCTCATTGAAACTGTACTGACATATACAGTATAATAGGTATTCAATAATTTATAATATTACGTCATACTTACATAACATCTTAACAACTACTATGTAGTACAAACACTACATTGTCAGTTTTTGAGAAATTGCGAAGTCTAGCCAGACTATAC
>JAQFYC010002326.1:0-26428 GCA_034694165.1 Tomocerus mixtus
TAGTTGTAGTGTAGTACCCTATATACCTGCATAGAGACATACCTATAAGTGGAGCAGCCAGACCTCCCGTCAGCCCAAGAATAGCCCCTCCACCCAAAGTGGCTAGACCGACTAAGGCATATCTTTTGATCTTTCTCGTTCTCTGCCGCTTCTTTGTCTCTTTTTCCTCATCTCTGAAAGGAAAATTAGGCATAAATTATTGAATTATTACACAGAATTGCATTCAAGCGCTAGTCCCCATCCAATTCACCTTACACAGCATAGCTATATACATATAGTAGTATAGCCATTAGTACATATTTAAACTTAATCTTTTAGCTCACTCAGTTTTGGGAGTCATCTCTTCAGTTAGGAATTTAACTGCAGATTCTTCCATCATTTCCACTAATGACCAACGAATATCAAGGAATTTTGACACACCAAGAATTAATGCTCTGGTTCTCGAATCGTACTTTCCTAAAGGAAATGCAATTAAACTAATTAGTAATTAGTCAAACAATTATAGGCTTAATGACAAGTTTATGTTGCAGACTAATTGGGAAGGTAACTTCTGGGTACATTTCCGCCTTTGTCCACACGGAAATTATTTATAAATAGCATGCAATTTGATTAAAATAGAGGAAATCGTGCGGAAATTAACGATTTTCGATTGCCATATCTGTAAACATGATTAACTAGTGTAGGCATGTGCTTTTACAGATGTGCATTCATCTCTAATCTAGTAATATAATGTCATAGTATTACGTTTAGTCTACTTCGGCATATAGAAACAAAGTAGTTACATAATAAAAGTGACAGCCTCACAATAATAGTTAAGTACTGTTCTAGATTATTGGATTCGGCATCCGACATGACATGTTGCAATTTATTGTGATTGTGAGTTAGTGAAATATTATTTAGTCCAACATGCATGGAAAGCATTCATCATGCAATAAAGTGATCAATATACATTAACAAGATTAGGTAGTTTACCCGATGCAACTCCTTCGCAGCAGATTTGATAAATAAAATCACAAATCATTGTTATGTGTAATTCACCGTTATAAACATACTTAACTTCATCTTAAATAACCCAATAATATAGATAAATTGTTTAGCATTTTTATTTTATAGTATAGGAATCCTATGCCATAACCATAACAGACTCAGACAAGTCAGAGCTAATGTTGATGAAATAGATAGTAGTCGAGAAAGTACAGTTACGTTACGCATAAGTATAAAATTAACTGTAACCTCGACAAAAACATAGCTTGGAGCTCATTTCTCAAGAGGTTGAAGGAATTGAGGTGTTTTCTATAGTAAAAGTAAGACAGGAATACAAAAGGCTGTAGGTGAGAAAACATTTGAGGAGAGTTTTAGCGTGATAAATTATTTAATGCGCTCGATAAGAACAGAACAGGACAGAAAGGAAATGTGTTCTGTTGTTGAGAACGTCATAAATAAATACCTCTATATACCATTTCCTATTATATTTGTATCATAATAGTAGCATTTCTAAGATTAACAACATTAAGGCTTGCCAGTTTTCATATACGAATTTTAGTGCGACATTTTGAGAATCAAATGCAAAAATCAATTTGAATTTGAATCATTTTAGGAGTATACTGCATTGAATGTAGTTTGCGCGACATAATTGGATATAAATCTACAAAGTAAGATTTGATATTGAAATTTTGAATTTTTTAAGTAATTGTATATTTTGGTTCTTTAAATGTAGATCAATGTTGAATATTTATTGATTTTTCTAAACTTTTAGTATTTTCTATACTTGGTAGGTAGCATGGATCTTTAATTTCCTTTTAATATGTTTGGTCCTAAGCTGAACATTTATATCTGGCAAACCTGACATAACATTGTAGATTTAATAATAACTCGAAAATTGTCCGTCACGGTTGGTTATGTTTACCTTTTCTGACTGCATGATAGACAAGGTCTTTGACTATCAGAAAAGTGAAGGCATGTCCCTCTTGTTTCACCAGTTCTACATAGACCTCTCCGTTTTGGACACCTTCACCTCTGAAAAGGGCCAACATCACTTCGTCACTATGACGGGGTAAATCCAAGTGAACACGAATGCTTTGTATAAGGGTCTCTGAAAACTCTCGGTGTTGGTCATCTTCTGAGTAGAGCCTTTTGAGGGCAAGGGAGCACAGGGCTGCATAACTGTATTTAGCTGCATCCGTGAACCTTTTCACAGCTACTTCTCCATCTAGGCTCATTTGGCTCTCTAATAAATTGTCAAACAAAAAATTATGATATTAGACAATTAAAAATTCCCCTGTGCATTCAAAAATAAAGTCAAGAATTTTATATTCCACTAATTTACACTTCAAAAATCTCAGTTTGTCTATTACTGTGCTAGTACCTACTGAATAAGTAGATTATACATCCTGTAAGCAATTTTTTATTATATAAGGACACTAACTGCTTGCTTGTAGCTTGCTGTAAGTACATGTGCATAAACAACAGAACAGACTTTTCCCTTTTTTGTAAGCAAACGCAGTAAACCACGTATTTATATTCATTTACTTGGAATAGGTATCCATATATCTACAAAAATACAGTTATGTATATAAGTTTTGAGCTGACAAAGTTGTATTTATTATTAAATAATCGTGTAGGAGTAGCTTTAGCTACAGGTGATCCATTACCAAATAATAGAAGTCCTTTGTAGACTGACAATGAGCATAGTAGCTACTTTGTTGTATTACTCTACTAGTCATGCATAAATATTTTGTCTACTGCCTCAGCGAGTGCGTAACGTTCGTTAACGTGCTCCATTTTCATTTGATTTGCCAACCCACTGCATAGAATACTAAAGTTCAACTTTACATTAACTTATAACAAAGAATAAATCTTATTGTATGATATGCATGTACTATCCTTCTATCCTGCACAGAATTCTTGAAGACCACAGCAGCCTAACAATTCTTTACTTGAATCTCAAATCTCAAAAATATATTTACCTACTTATAGAGTTTCTGTACATAATCTATACTTTATCTATCATGTAATGCAATAATGCAAATTGTAAACCATGCCCAACTGCATAATAAAAACCGTAAACTTAAGATTAGTCGTTTCGTTATTAAACACACCGTGTTTCCTTTAGCCCTAAATGTACTATTTATTTTTAAGTTTCTTCATTAAAACCATTAATACAGGATTTGCAAACGTCAACGATATTTTATGTAAATTATTGAGGAAAAGTTTCATGTACTGATACCTACTGCTGACAATACCTATATGGTGTAAAGTTACTTTATTGTCTCTAATACATAGGCCATTAATTTTAGACTTTGGGTTTCCAGGTGCCAAACATGCCAAAATCGTATGCTGAATTGGTTTAAGTTATTATCTTTAGTCACACGATAGTTAAATTGCAGTCTGAACTGAAGTAGTGGCGAAGACAAGACACCAATGAATTATTCACTCTTGGAATTGCTAATGATACTTAAACACACACTTATACAATATATGTGCTGTGCTGTCTAAAGAACTATGTATACAGAATGTGTATACTTACTATGTATACATACTTACGGAATAAAGTCTAATAGCCAAAACCAAGCCAGAGTATATGAAAATACACTTCAATAAATGACAGCATTATTACCACAAATAAAACCAAATCGATTTTATGTATAGCTACATATCTGTACTTGTCATTTCATTACATTAATTGATTATTGGTTTGAATGTTTATTTTATGTACGTTCGTTTGCCTACCATTAGTTAAAAATAGGCTTTTAGCTAAACCTCTCAATAATTTTATATGCTAGAGTGGACACTGGACTAGTTACCTGTATAATACATACCTACCTGAGTAATAACATGACTAAGATAACTAAGATTGTTCTTCCATAAAATATAATTTATTCTTATGCATCTGTAGAATTTCTTTTCTACGTAAATATGTTTACTTGTCATTTTTACATGTATATAGCTGCATAACATGAATTTAAGTAGGTCTTATCCTAACCCTATATAACTCCTTTACTTAACTTATAAGTATGCACTTGCCTTATTCTCATTCATTCATACTCACTCTAATAAAAATCTTACTGATGTAATGCATTATTGTTTTCTTATAAGTACATGTTTAGTCTTAAGTTCATATACGAATACGATACTCGTAACTCGTAAATGCATTTAACATAATCATACCTACATTTATTTATGTAATTACCTACTTAACATAATTCTACATATAAATAGCTACCTACTATCTAGATATGCAGGAGGTACAATTAGGCGTTAAATGTTTATACCTATTTTTAGCCCGACCTAGGGCTTATTTATATTTTAGCACATATTTAACATTACAAATTATCTTTACATCTTTATGATGTATGATACTTAAAATGCATAGGTAATCAGTTACATTTCCATTACACCTACTAAAACTGCTGCTTTTGGTTTACCTTCTATTCTAGGTAGTATAATAGGTAACATATTTGCACATTGTAATTTGTAACTACCCAAGCGATCCATAATCTATTGCATATTTATATACGATCTCTGCTGTGTATTGCATTATAATGAGCCTTTCATTCAACCACTAGACAGGCACTACTATTATTACTTCACTTCTCAATACTTTACTCCTACACATTTCGTTGCTTTAGCTTTATGTAGTTCGCCAAACCATAATGTACGTAGCAAAGATATCCATATTCCATGCCATGCAATACCATAATATAGTAATAGCAATAAAAGTGTGATCACCATACAATATTACAGAGCTATAGCGACTTAATCTAACCATGGAAAATTCCACATTCTATTCTTTGGCATGTGTTCGCTTATTTAGGTACATCAAAAGGATGACTCATTTACGATCATATGGAATGGAAACTACATCTTTCATTACCCTAACTATTGGTAATAATAATAATGATTGGCAATATGGAAAGGATATTAACATTTACGATATTGTTCATGAGGATTTGTCGTTCTATGCAAAAATCATACATAATGCATAAATATGTAACCTTGGCTTACAAATCGTTAGCGATTGTTAATATTTAAGTAGGAATCGTATATAAAAAATTAAGCAACCTAAAGAATTTGTAGGATTTCAGAAAAGTAACTCTATAATATGTTCAGCATATTGTCGCATTGATTTGGCTTCCGTGGAATTATGTAAACTATGTAGAGAAATAATTTTCCATTTACTTTTGCAAAGAAATTATTAAGCTACAGAGAAATAGGAGAAAATATTCAGAGAAAGTGAAAATACTTACTTGGAATTCCTACATTAAAATTGACATCTGCCATGGCCATGATGATTGTATTGTAATTAGTCTTGATTGAATATATGGAATGTAGTTTTGTATTTAGATATACAGATAGAATAATTAGTTGAACTTGAATTTGAATTTGAATCGAGGTTATAAGTCGGAATGTGAAGATTGAAGATAAATACAGATAGATCCAAGAGTTAAAGTTGTAATGTAACTTGTAAACTTGTAATCGCGTAATTCACAATGAACTGAGCGTAGTTAGAAGTTAGAATAAAAATAAATAACGGAGGGAACAGAATTAAAAACAAAAAACTCAAAGAGTTTCCCCTTGTCTACATGAGGATTTTGGTTGTCTTGTCAGTCGATCCGAGAAAATGAATATTACATTAGACGAAGAGAAAATTTAATTAGAGGGAAAATGTTCTTTTCGAAGAAAGTCAAGCTTTCTGCTCTGACTGGCTTGGCTTTGGCTGCTGGAGGATAATACGTTTTCGGGTTATAGTTGTTTTCTCGATTTGATAGTAAGTAAGTAAAGTAAATAATTTCTTCTGACTTGAGTCCAATCCAAGTCAAATCAACTTAAAGAGACATCATAAATATATATTCGTATTCTGTATAATATATCTATTATTTATGTATAAACTTTGATTTGATTTGATATGTATACTGTATAAGTTTCCAGTCCAGGAATTAGAGTTACTTCAGACTTTTATGTATTTAAGTAGATAATAATACTATATACTTATGTAGTTGAGGAAGCTATAGCTATTCCATTGTATAACATGTAATTATATTAAATATCTTCGCTATTATTTGTAGTAGTGCTTATTTTCTTGCTGTTATCGTATATGACAGTTCTATAATAAGTTCAGGTTCCAGCTCTGCAATTTAATTCAGTTATCAAAATCAAGTTGAGCTCAGCGTAGGCTTTAGCAGATTTTCTGATATGTACGTATTTAAGTAAGTGCAATGTATATAATAACGAATTTTATGATTACTAATTCAATATGTGTTAATTCTATGAAATTATGTAGCTTGGCTTATACTAATAGGACAGCAGCAGATATATAGACAGTCGGACAGAATAAATATTGTGGTTTTGCTTTTGCTTTTGCTTGGCTTAACTCTTATGTACTTACGTAACTAGATTTACGTACACGAAGGAGTTATATATAAAGACAACGAAATCCTAATCCTATAATATGTAACACTGTTGTATTTTTTATTTCTTTATAATTTCACTTCAACATAATATCCTCCTGTCATGCTAGTTTTTCAATGTCATCCTGTCCTGTCACAAGGGAGTAAAATCATATTGAATTGAAGACAAGACAAGAACTTTAACATATTTGTAACACACACACAGCTATGTGAGCTCCACACATCACATCACATAGAAACAGATGATGATATAGTTTTAGCTTTTCAAAGTCAAGTCAACACAAGAGTAAGAGCAACACAAACTTACAATTAGGCCAATAAAGGAGAACTGGAGTATTTTACGTCAAAGCTAATTTAGAAGATGAAAGTGCTACGGTACAGTAGAGTCTACAGAGACGTTTACTGTATGTACGTAATGTAATAAGCATACCATATAGAATATAGATGGATAGAATAAATCAAAATATATAGTAGTTTGGCTCGCTCTAGATGGGATAGAATAATTCCTACATAACACTAACACTAACAGGAGACAGAGAGAGAGACAAGAGAGATAATAATGTGCAATAGACACAGACACGACACAAGGAAACCAAGGACTCGACTGACTGTATGTTCTGTCTGTACTGGCTTTTGGGTTTCATTTCAGGCTCAGAGGCTCTCACTCTCGGAGAATCTCTACTGATTCTACTCACTCACTCAAACTCTGCTTTTCTATGTTCTCGTTTCTGAGTCTGAATTTGTGTGTGTATTTTCAATGCTTTGGCTATGTATAGTATGTGTGGATTAGTTTAGTTAGTTTCAGTAGGTAGCTAAAGCTAAAGCTACAGAACAGGCTTGACTTTTATGTGGTTTCGTTCAATCTTTATATAGATACAAACTTACAGTACAGTACAGATGCAGTACATACCTACACATAGCTTTATATTTTATATCCCTATGTCTGCATAGTTAAGTTACGTTTACCCGGTTAGGTTTAGGTTTACGTACGTAAAGGAACGTTCACGTAAGTAAAGTGCCTTTGCTCTTCGCAAGTGAACTGCAAGAGTAAGAGTATACTTGCTTTAGCTTTAGACTTTAGATTCAGTTTTAGAATTCTGTACATGTACGTACATTTGTTGCCTTAGTGTGCTTTGATGCTAAAGGAAGAGCGTAGGGAACAGAACACACATCACATCACACTACACTTAAACTTTAAACAAGTCGATGTAGCCCAAAAAGGCAGCTAAGTTAGCTCCCGCCGCCCAGAACGAAAACCAGAACATGAACCAGAGCCAAGCTTCCTTTATTCTTTCCCTGGACTAGCCTGCTATTGCTATGCTATATGTACTACTGCTACTATTCTGCTCTGCATCATTCAATAATATTATTCCTGCGAATTCCTACTTTCCTTTCCTAGTATTTTCAGTACTAGAGCTACATACTAGGAGTCTATTCAAAGTATAACTTGACTTTGTCCGTGGTTTTATGTTCTGAACGAGAACGAGCGAACCGTAGACACGAACAAGACTACGCACTGTCAATGACAGATAGTTCTGCTACAAGTACAAGACCAGAACCATGCAGACCAGACCACACTAGCTGTGTCTCTGGTCTGGTTTTGCACAACTATGCTAATGCTATACTTTTGCTCTATATAAATCCAATTCCAGAAATTCGGTATGATAACTATCGATGTTTGTGCTGGAAAGTAGAGCTCTCTGTCCTTTATATATCATTTTAGGGTAGGCATAGTCTTTTTGATATATCCATTCTTCGTGAGCTTAACTTTCTCTTTGCTTGCTTTGGTTCGGTTGCTTGAATCCATTGTAGTGTAACCTTCAACTGGATAATTTCCTTGCGTCTTCTTTCTTTCCCTTTTGAAAATGTATCTTTATCCTTCTTGACATATATTTCAAATGATATGAAATGAATTTCTTTTCTTCTGAGTGAATGAATGGGTATTCTTTTGTAAGTGTAGTAAGGACTTATATACTAGGATGTAGGTTAGCTGCCTGGGCTGAATTTGCATGGAAAAGTATTTAAAATTTTCATTTGGAGAATGCGATATGATATGATGGCTTCTCGTTACTTTCTCTGGAACTGGGTGAGGATGGAAAAGTAATGGTAGGTTGAGTACATTATATTAGTTTTAGAAAACTATAATACACTTCGGAGTTTCGGAGAATATTGTTAGTCTCACGACGCCCTCATTTCGATTATCGAACCAGACAGTCGAGGACGAACAGAAGAGGAACAGAAACTAATGGCGAACTCGACAAACTGCTATTTATTGAAGAAACTGGAAGGTAAGCCAAAGGAAACCATAGCATGCCGTGCCAGATGATGCGAAATGATGGAAATGTCAGTTCCTGCTGGTTCCTAGAAAAAATAACTTGCGTGGAAATATTTTTATTTCGTAATGGATTATACATGCTTTCCTTCCAAATCTTTTTTGCAATCAGCAGCCGAAGTCGACCCCAGACATAACGATAAGACAAGACATCAAGGCGTAAGGAAAGGAGAAAGTCAATAAGATTATATTATAATTGATTCAACAAAGGATGGAATATTAGCTTGAGTGACGGAACACTAATTTCCAATTACAAACGCCAAAAAATATATTCTTTGATTCTTAAGAACTGTACTATAAGAAATTATATATTATTACATAAAATTTTTGATGATATATACAGATCGTTACTATCAAAGTATCAAGGTGAAAACATAGGGATACATCTTAGATACTTATAGATAGTAAGTTTATAAGGTTGGGAGCGAACTTAAAACATTTATTTGATAAATGGAGGAGGCTTACAATGTAATCCAAGAATATTAATTTATACTCAGAGTTGAAACGCAGGGAACTTAGGAGAGACGCTTGTGAAATCGTAAAGCATGTAAATTACTCCAGCCAGTCCTTCAAATAACGAAAGAGGTCGGTCGGGCTCGTGAGTATTTTTCTTTCCATAGTCAAAGCACCATCGAGCGAAGATGAACGCTCTCTTCAAATATATTTCATCCTTTCAAAGAAAATGAGATAATAAAGCATCAGCTTTAGGTACTAGCTACATGGTAGTAGGTAGATCAACTAAATTGACAGTGCATAATGCCCGGTTTTACAAAAGTAAATTCAATTAAGCAAGCCCACCTTTGTATGCTGGTACATAGCCATCAAGCCATATGCGTTTCCAGCCACTCCATGACACAAACTATAACTCCGCTTTAACAAACCCCTCTCCCAAATTACATCTGCCGACTTTACTGCAGCGTCAAGATAAGCTTTATTTTTGAAAATCTGAAAAAGAAAAAATTATTAGTGTCTCATTTGATATGAATCGATTTTTTATATAAAATTCTGAGAAACTAATTCAAGATTACGGTATGAGCTTCCAGGAAGAGATGAATGGCTCCTGGTGCTCCGTGGCACCAATGGACCAATTTATCATCATTTGAGTTAAGAGATGACCTCAGATTCCCTGAACTAAAGCGCTGAGTCAACAGCCAGTCCAATGTTTTCTGTACGTAAACAATCTGTTCCGCACTTAGAAAAGCATGTGCCTGGAATAAATATTCAGCCTCAATATTAACTCTACTTTATTTCTTTGGCAGCTATTCTGAATTATAGAATGCAGTTGCTGTTGCTAGTTCTATTAAATATAAATTAGGATTTTTCAGTTCAAACCTTCAAAAGAATGTACAGTATCCCAACTATTCCGTGTGCTGCTCCAAGGTAGCATTTATCGTGCCATTCGTAGTACAAAACCTCTTTACTCTTCTTCGTTTTACCGGATTCAATTAAGCGATCGACTACCTGGTAATGATGAACACTTCTTTACGAATTATGTTTCAAATTTTTGATATGGGTTGGCTGTTTAATTTATTCTTGTACGAGTTTACCCTTCTGACGAAAGAATCTTCTATCAAATCTCCAACAACCTCCTTAGCAAACAGAAGTGAGTACAGATATCCGGCTCTTCCATATAAGAGTTCATCCCACACAGGATCCCGACCACCATCTTCAAATACCAATTTCTGAAGACCAATGAGTCTGGATGAAAAATACAAAACATAAAATTAATAAACTAATATGTACTTACCCCCCTATGAAATTAGCTGTTGCAATCACATAAAATGCTATTACATGCAATGTTTATAATAAGTATTGAATCATTTATTTTCTCTATTTTTTCGTAGAAACATCATTTAAGTCTTTTCCAAATACTTTCACATGAAGTCTATAATATTTAAAGATTTAAAATTCCATCCAGCTCTCGCAATTAATGGAAATAAAATATTTAACTTACTTGTTCAGACAGTCTTTGGCTTTACTCGATTGACCAGTTTTAGTGAAAATTATCAATCCAAGAGACAAAAGTCCAGCATCCCCACCCAGAAAAGATATTCCTCTTCCTTTCATACGTTTTAATGCTCGTTCAATCAGCAATATCGCTTTCTGAAACAAAGAGTCAGAATAATGGATGAAGATGTTGGCTGGAAACTTTCCAGGTTCATTGTCCACATGATATAATGGAAAATATGTAAAAATACCTGTTCACAATCTATGGCGCTAGAATTGTTGCTCCCTTGAGGTGATGTACTTTTAAAAGCTTCATTTAGACTTAAGTACCAATAGAGCAAAGCGATTCCACTGGTTCCGGTATACACGGAGGAAGAATAATCAGAGAACTCCTTAGATTTTTCAAATTTTTGGAATTGCTTCTCAAAGGTTTGCAGAAGTAAGTTAGCATTCTTTGCTATTTCAGATTCTTCTTGTTGGATATAATCCCGAGATGTCTGCAAAGATAATACTCATTATACATATATAAGGCACGGTAACAGATACCTGTGTAGACCGAGTGAGGATTTAGACTGTGCACTTTTTCGACCTAGCGGATTCTTAGACCTCTTTTTTGAAAAACAAACCGTGAGATTTGACTGTTTTTAATTAGGATACCTTAGTTAAATACGCAAAACGACTAATTCCCTGAAAATACAAATTCGCCCTGTATAATGTTAAATCCGGGGGCAAGGCAGTTAGAGAATCCTCCAGGTATAAAGAGTGTACGATCTAAATAGTGCATCGGTCTACCTTTCTATTGCATCATAAGTTGCCTAACAGCTTTCCCTTTTAACATCAAGGATGTAAATTGGATTATCCTGTACTATTATATGTGCTTATACATTGTGTTTATTTCAACTGCAAAATAAGCTATATATTATATTATTATATCATAGTAACTCTTTAACTCTCCAATAAAGGTATTTAATACATAACCATGCAAGTAGTTAATAGTTGGGTTTCTCTTTCGTTGAAGAACTCGGAAGTAAGGGATCATATTTTCTCCAACTTAACTTTCACCACAGTCATCATGTAACATGTAAATAAATCGTCATTTATCTGTTTTTAATGAAATGACTGTAATGAGTAAGCATAGCTAAATACTAACAGTAAGTAAGCGCTGTTTCATGAAAATTTTAAAAATACGCTTTCTTTTCCACTTTTCATAACCTGTTAAATACAAAATGCCATTCCTTCTCTCCGATTCGCAAATATTCAATAACGTGATGATAGTGATGAAAATATTATACATCCCCTACTTTAGTTTCCCAAAAAATCATAACATTAGGACGAACGATTTCTATATTTGTCTACATTCTATATAATATTCCACTTTAAGCGTTTATTGAAAAAAAATTATGACATCTAGAATAACCTTTTAGCTACATGTCCTAATTGTAAGTGACTGTACCATATATTTTAGTGTTCCAAAAAGTATGGGGATCTTAAAAGATAGTGGAAGAGAAATAACAGTATACTTCAAGTTAAATATTTGAAAACCAAATTGTAGTGCTCATTTCATTTGCAATTTGAAAAAGTAAAAGCAATGTGAAAGCATTAAATGGCATCGCTATGTAAAAAGAGAAAGGCAAGAAATACGCTTTCTAAATCACAACTGAGATTAAATTATTTTCTCTTACGGAAAATTGCTGTACTTCAAGTCCCACGTACTCATTTACGTAGAATCGATCCTTATCCAGTTTTTCCAATGCCATTCTGGTTACTGGAGAATTTTTTCGATATTTTAGGTCAAAATGTCGTATTTCGGAAAAAACTTTTAAACTATTAAACCGAAACAATTTTTGCATATGAGACCAAAACTACTTCGTACATTTTACAATCAATGCATCATTGGCGCCCCAAACTTTGAATATCCATTCTGCAGCGATAAAGTCTGAGACAAAATGAAAACAAATAGCATGTGAGTAATTACAGACCCAATGTGAGCCAACCGCTAGAATACAATTTGCATTTTTAAATATTAGAAATTCTAATTAAAGTTAATAGAAAGTAAGATTAGTAGGCTAGATTAGACAAAGTGACAAAACTTCAAACTTGACATTGATATGGACAAAATGGACATCGGTTAAACTAACTGGACAATTTTGTAGCTGCCAAATTAGGCATTGTAGTTTAACTGGAATTGTGACTTGTTATTGTTTGGAGTTGGCTTTTGAAAGTGAACTTTAATTCAGTAGTTAAAATTTTCCAATTAATTTTTCATTATTATAGCAAAAATTGATACACCTGTAATTTATTATTACCCGGATGTGTTTCCAGAGTTGACAATGCTGCCACCGTGAATTTTAAGTCTATGTTTGTGTGGTGTTAGCCGACATGTCAAAATGAGATATAAATATGCAAATGAAGTCTTTCTTGTTTCTACATAACAATGCAAAGAATATTTTGTACGGGGTTCGGTCTGTATTTGCCAATCTTTCAAGGAGAAAGCAGAAAATGTGAATTAAGTGATGGTTCAGTACAAATCAAAAGAAAGAAGGGCTTGTCAAAGGCTAAGCACTAACTATAGTTCAGTATTCCAAGTTTCCAGAGGACATTTACGCTCAATCATTAAATGTCTGTGTGTATGTACAATGTTTTCGCTGTTAGATTAGCTGAATAGTATATATTTCGCAAGTTTCCGAAGTCTGATGTGAGGCTATTCCATGGAGTGGGAGAAAGTTGCCTCTGCAAAGGGGATTCTTTTTCTTATTGTCAACACTTTCTTTGTCACCTTTAATGGAGCGGTCATATCTACCGATTTCCCATGCAACAGAACTCGGGAGCGTTTAACAAATGTAACATGGGGGTATATCACAGACGGCCCTACAAATTATACTCAAGATTCACATTGTGAATGGCTGATAGAGGGTAACATTTTGATCAACCCATAAAACTATATCATTATCACGTACATAAATTGTTCTCCAAAGTCCCAAAGTATATTTTAATTTACTGTTTTATATGAATTTTTAGCTCCTGTTGGATATTCGATTACTTTGAAAATAGATCAAGTAAAAACAGAATGCTCATTTGACTACTTGTTTATTTTTGATGGAAAGTCTTACGCTACAAAAACATCATTGCTTGCCTCCTTCAGTGGAGCAGTCCATCCAAATGTTTATGTTCAAGCTCGTTCTGGATATGTAAGATCTGGAACATAAAATATATTATAACATTATAAAGACATTGTTAAAGAGGTGTAGTCAATCTCGTTACGGATATGTAACGTTGTTCTTTTACTTTTTTATTTTCCAGATGCTGATACTACTTTATTCTGATACAAACTATGCACTGGAAGGATTTCGGGCTGAATTTTCTGTCAGTCCCTGTGCTCTCAACTGCTCGCATGCTGGTGAATGTATAAAGATACAGAATGATTTTGGCCATCTGGAGAACATTTGCAAATGTGGAGAAGGAAGATTTGGGGATGCGTGTGAATCAGCTAAAGGCTTAAATGGCAGTCAACTTGTTTCTGCCCCCAGAGGGCTTCCTTTGGGGAGAGTTGGCCATTCTGCAATCTACGTTGCCGAACAAGCATATATTTACGGGGGCTTTGATCTCAACACAATTCTTAATGATCTCAGAGTGCTTGATATGCCTAGCGGTAGAATTAGAGTTTTCCAAAAGACAGATCAAGAAGAATGGCCAGCGGCTCGCTACGGACACGCAAGTGTCGCCTACGGTGACGGGTTTTATATACATGGAGGAAAGACAACGAATGGGATTGTGGGGGACATGTGGTATTACAACTCAACTGAAACATTTTGGTTTAATTTAAACGCAACAAATCTGCCAAAGTTAATGTATCACACGATGATCAAAACCAGACAAGATATATATTACGTTTATGGAGGTGGGACTGAATATGGAGGCTTCTCGAATACTCTCTACCGTTTTCACGCGGCGCACCCCTTAAATTGGACAGTTATAGAATCATCTTGTTGCGGGAGAGCTAAGGATAGAAGTATTCTTGGACACAGCATGAATTTCTGGAAACACATGGATGCTTTAATTGTTTACGGAGGTTTGGGTGCTGACATTGGGCGATTTTCCAGATTATCGAACCAGATGTGGTTGTTTTTAATACGCTCACAAGTTTGGGTGCAAGTAGATCACAGAAGACACGGCGGAGTTCCCAACGGACTCAGTACTGAAAGAGCATTTCACACAACAGAACTGGTGGGAGAATATCTTGTTATTGTCGGAGGTTACACCCATGTCCATAACAGAGATGAAACTTGTTACTCAAAGCAAATACTCGTTTACAGTTTACAGTGCCAAGTTTTCGCTGCAGACGTACCACTAACATCATCCCTTGATGGACTATTTGGACAGAAAACATTCATCTGGCGCCGACAACTTGTGGTCGTTGGGGGCTACAGGGGCTTTCTCAGCGTTCTCTACAAAATCGTACCTTTACCCTTTTCTCCAGATCATACTCACTGTATGTTCTATGAAAAATGGAGGTGCAGTGGTGATCCTCGATGTGGTTGGTGTCCCACTGATTCCAAATGCTACGAGAAGAATTCTGGATCTAAAAATTGTACAACAAATCTACAAACATCTCAGTGTCCTGGGATTTGCCCATCTTTGCCCAGTTGTCAAGCTTGTGTTACTCCAGGATGCAGGTGGTGCGATTCTACAGAAGTATGTGACGACGAATCTCGGTCGTGCAGTGACTCCGGAAAAGGCAGAGTTACGTGGAACTCTTGCATTGCTGACAGTTATCGCCAAGGGGTCACACTATTCGAGTACCGTCACCCAGCAAACTTTTCCCAACCTGATCAAGTACGGCTGATCAACTCCACAGCACTGACTTTGCCTCCTCCAGCAAGTGATGGGCCAACAGTTGTTGTATTGCGTGGATTTCTTGTTTCCTCTGTCTATACTCCGAAAAAACTTGAGCTTTGCGTAGTTCAAGCCTCTGTCAATTTGACAATGAAAACTTCAGAAGAAGCATTTTCGACTTCAATTCCCTGGGACTACAATCAAGTTTGTCAGAATTTAACATGGCCCTCTGGAAAACCTGTTATCATTCTGCCTGACTTGCCAATATCTTTTGAGCTTTCGTCGAACAATTCGAAAACGTCAAGTGATAAAGCTGGAAGGGTCATCCTGCAACAAAAATCTCTCGCTGTTCAATCCCTCAGAATTCTGAGAAAAGAGAATTTGCTTCCTTACAAAAGCAACAATTCTTGTTCTACATATATCACTTGTCTCTCTTGCTTGGGAGACACCAACTGCTCATGGACTAATAGCGTCTGTACAAGTAGAGCCACTACAAATAGTTTAGCTGAAAAAATGGGGAATGCCACCGTCTTGCTTCCGGAGGATTGCCCTTTGTGTTCCGATATTCCATTTTGTTCAAATTGTGCAGATAATCCTTTGTGTGAATGGTGGGAGGAAGAGGTAACCTGTATTCGAAGGGGAAGGTTGCCGAATGCAGTTAAAAACTCAAGCATGTGTCCAGCTGATTGTAATATAAGAAAAAACTGCAGCTCTTGTTTAGAACCTCCAGGGAAATGTGTCTGGTGTGAACAGAAACAGGAGTGCTTTGTATTCTCCGTGTACACATCATTTTATCAATATGGACAGTGTTTCCAATGGCTGGATAAGCTGGAACAATGCCAGAGATGTGATAAGCAGCCAACTTGCGAATCCTGCATTTTACAATTGGTAATATTAAAATGTTTGCCTTTTAAAATATATTAATTTATAACATTGAAATCGTAGTCTTAAATATTAAAATGTTACCTTTATTTATTTATTTTCAGGGTTGTGGCTGGAATTATAATGACAACGGTGGCGTTTGCTCGGAAGGCGATTTTGCCGGCCCTTATGGCGAAGAGACACTTCTGAAATCAGAGTCCGAGGAGTTGTCTAATAAAACGTGGATATATTCTGAATGTCCGGATATAGATGAATGTGAACTCGGGATACACGACTGTCACGTAAATGCAACCTGTAGGAACACTCCAGGATCGTACATTTGTATTTGCAACACGGGCTATACTGGGGATGGACGTGGTTCCTGCGATCAAACATGTTATGAACCATGTATCCACGGAACTTGCTCCCCTCAGTTTGTTTGCGAGTGTGATTTGGGGTGGACCGGTGTGGATTGCTCCGTAGATTGTGGCTGCAATAATCATTCGTACTGCGAAACAGGAAAATGTGATAAGTGTGAAGGATGGACGGCAGGAGAGCACTGTGAACTTTGCAAACAAGGTAATTTTCCAAAATTTCTTAAGTATAGTAGGGGCTTATTAAACTGCACCCCTGGAAGAGAGTTCACCCTGCTCACCTAGATTAGGTTAGGTAAGAAAAAAAACGCAAGAGGGTGAACAGGGTGCTCTTCCAGGGGATGCAAATTACAATATCCCGTATATTAGGAAGAGACCACAGTTATAATTAGACAAGCATTGTCTTTACTACATTAAGAAATGAAGCAACATTATACTTGTTTATCCATACTTGTTAATACACAAATAAAATATATATTTTACTTTGCAAATCAGGGAGTTACGGAAATGCAACAATAGCACGATTAGGATGCACCGAATGCAACTGCAATGGGCACGGAAACGTTTCCTTGGGACTGTGTCACCCCATCACTGGGCATTGTTACTGTCTGAATAATACAGCTGGACGTTTTTGTTCCGAGTGCGCGGCGGGTTATTTTGGAAATCCAGAATTAGGGCTTCCCTGTTATAGGGAATGTTCTGGACGGGCGTGGATGGAAACTACAAGTGGCTACTTTGGTCTCCAAGAAGAGTCCATCGGTAGAAGAAGGGGGCATAAACATAGGATCCCTAATCCCACTGGAGTGGAACATTGTCTATGGATAATCAAAATGCCTCCGTTTGATGGACCTACTGAACATGAATTACCGGAAAGAAGGCATATCAAAATTAAATTCTTCGGCGGATTTCATATTCCTTGCTCCGAAAATGCCGTCATGATTTACAGTGGCTATCCCTGGTTTGGAGAAAGGGGGAGGGAAGCCCCACTAGTTGCCATCGTTTGCTCCGAGAAAGTTCAAACGGGGAAAGCGGAACCCGTTGAAATTTTAATTACTGGGGACGTTGCCGTTCTATTATTGCAGTACGCTGTCATTGGCACTACGAAATTGTCATTCAATGCTACATTTAGTCAAACCTATTCAAATTTTCTGACACCAAGACATAAATTGCCAGAGATAGCCAAAAAGTTGGACGAGGGACACTCAGTTGTATCCAGGTTTGGTCACAGTCTTCACGCAGACGAGAAACATGTTTGGATATTCGGTGGGTTCTCGTTAAGTCACGGGCCGCTTAATGACGTTCGTCTTTTCAGTCGAGATACAAGTAGATGGGTTCCCTTGACCATTACCGTCGTGCAGAATGAAGATTCCGTACCTACTGCCCGCTATTTCCACGGGGCGGCTCTTGGGCTAGGTTCGGAAATCTTTATTCACGGAGGTGTGGCTAGCAACTTACATTTCTTGTCAGACGCCTGGCGATTTAATACAAGACAAACACGATGGACAAAGTTCTGCGAAGATGAAATAGCTCCCAGACTTGCTGGTCATTCCCTCACTCTACGCACCCAGGGTAACAACTTCCACCTCGTTGTTATTGGAGGATTCAATCCAGCAACAGGATTTTCCAATAGAGTCTACACTCTTAGCCCGAGCGAATGCTGGGAAGTTGTCAATACGACAGGTTCTGTTCCTATTGGCATTTACGGTCACTCTACAATTTACAGCCAGGAGACAGACTCTTTCTTCGTTTTCGGAGGGGTCCTATATGAAATCGATCGTGTGGCAGAAAGTTCAAGGCTTTATACTTTGCACTGGCCAAGTAAGAAATGGTGGGTCTTGCCACCTAACGAAGATAATCAAGTTTTCCCGTTGCCACCGCCAAAACTATTCCACAGTGCTGTTTCTACTGGCAGCTACATGGCCATTTTCGGTGGAACTGGAAGTTCCAAAAATACGTCATTAATGGCCTACAACTTTCAATGCAATTTATGGACTTTACTGGGAAATGGAGCAGAACTCCACAGAGTAGCTGGAGCTGCTTCCTTATCTGGCCAAGATGCGTTCCTAATGGGAGGATGGGAAGGGGCCACCACTACAGAGTCCTTATTCTTAGTCACATTACCTAAAGACTTGTGCAGCATTCACAAGAAAAGTGAA
This sequence comes from Tomocerus mixtus, assembly GCA_034694165.1. Taxonomy (NCBI): domain Eukaryota; kingdom Metazoa; phylum Arthropoda; class Collembola; order Entomobryomorpha; family Tomoceridae; genus Tomocerus; species Tomocerus mixtus. The sequence continues at coordinate 18,911 of JAQFYC010002326.1, forward strand.
GTATGCAAAGGAAACATTGGTTGTGCATATTGCTCTTCGGACAATAATCAATCTCAACATTGTTATACAAACACTTTGGAAATGCCCACAGCTTGCTCAAAAGCATCTACTTTCGAATTCCGCAGTGGAACGATGTGTACCTCTGAATGGATTCAAGAAAGAAATTGTAATCAGTATCTTAGCTGTACGGAATGTTTAGCTGTGTGGCCTAGTCACATAAACAGTTCGCAAGTAAGTATTTTGCAATTACAATGAGTCGATTGTTGCGTTAATTTTTATAGTTATCCAGTTTCTTGTACCGTTATAATGAATCTGACTAATTTAGGGAATAATTATTTATTTATTTGTTTGTTAGGTTTGCCAATGGTGTACAAATTGTAATATTGGAAAATGTGTTCGAGTTGGAAAAAAATGCAAACAAGAAAATCATTGTGGCCAAACTCAAAGGGAAACTACCGAAGCTGCTCACTGTCCTGAAAGTCTTCCTTGTTTTGCTACGGATTGTGATAAGTGTACGGAAACAGGGAAATGTGTTTGGACAAGGCATATTATTAGATCAGGTAAAAATCAATTTTCAGGACAAAAATGTGTTTACAGTTGACAATGTTTTTAATGTTTAAATGTGTTTTTACAGGCGAAATAAGCTGGAAATTTCATTCAGAGCCGGTATATGCGTGGAATTGTCATAGAAAAACTAAACTGGATATGTCTCCCTCTGCATCTGTCACTTCGTCACCTCCAGCCCCATGCCCTAGACCATGTTCCGAATATGTAAATTGTGAACAATGCCTAAAGTCCAGCGGAGCAGAAGGAGGTTTCCATCAATGCTTATGGAGTGTTTATCAGAATCGCTGCGTCTCTCCTGCTCATTCCGCTTTAATTTGTTTCGGTGGTCTATGTGGACCAATTCTAAAGGGATCTCCTGCTGTGTGTCCAAGATCTTGCTCTAATTACACATCTTGTTCCTCATGTTTGGAAGTACCTTCTTGTGGGTATGACAATCTGTCATTATTTTACAAATTATTTTGTATTTGCATCTACATGCTTTAAAGGGTTTTAATTGCTCAGGTGGTGTGCTATCGAGGGTGGAAATGGGGAAGGCCGTTGTTTACCTGGAGAATCCTACACTGAAGAAGGAGTTTGTCCCGGAATGGATTGGCACTATCTCAGCTGTCCGAAAGAAAATGAGTGTACCAATGGTCATCACACTTGTGACGAGGTTTCAGAAGAATGTATAGACCTAGATGGTGGCTTTCGGTGTCAGTGTCGAGAGGGTAATTTAATTATTTAGCTAAATACTCAATATGTGAAAATTATACAAATTAATTACGATAAGAAAAATAAATAAGAAAACATTTATATATTTACATTTATGCATAGGATATGAACGGTCTGAAAATTCCTGTAATGCTATCTGCTCAGAAGGATGTAGTCACGGAAAATGTGTGGCTCCTGGAGAATGTTCCTGTCATTTTGGTTATGTTGGAAAGAACTGTACTTATCAATGCAATTGTAATGGTCATTCTGAATGTGCGGGTATTGACAAATTGGACGTTTGTCTAGATTGCAAAAACAATACAAGTGGGGACACTTGTCATAACTGTAATCTAGGTAATAATTTACTGAGAATATCTATTAATACAAACTATTACGCTGCGAAGATATTTAAGATATTTATTTATACCAAAAGGTTATGTCGGTTCTCCGGTAAATAATGGGGCCTGTATACCATGTTCTGACTATTGCAACGGACACTCCAACATTTGCTTATCCCACCGGGGACATAGTACTTGGTGCAATGGCTCTTTGAAAGTTTCTGAGGCCGAGTTGCGAAAACTGATTATTGATAGTGGTGTTGAAGAGGTTGGGCCTCCTAGCACGGCGTATTGTTGCTTTTGTAAAAACGAGACAAGTGGGGACACTTGTCATAACTGTAATCAAGGTAATAGTTTACTGAGAATATCTATTAATACAAACGATGCGAAGATATTTCTAAATGTGCAATAATATTTTGATTCCCAAAAGGTTATTTTCGAGGATCGGAGGACAAAAGGTTAGCTTGTCGAAAATGTGAATGTCACGGTCATGGAAATGTTTGTGATCCTGTGACTGGACAGACCTGTAATTGTCACAATAATACTGAAAGTGACCATTGTCCTACAGGTCCCAATAAACCGGTAATTACTTCCGATTTGAGGCTTTACATTTTTATCAGTCATTTATACATTAAACTGAAGATTGACAAAGTAATCTTAACGTGACTTCTTATCATAGGGTGTCAATTCTCAGTGCTGGAAGTCGCAATGTTCTAAGGTATGATCATCAACTTTAGCCCCCCCCCCCCCAATTTTTATTGGTCAATATATTGTCTATATCTAATTAATAAAAATTCAAAATCTAGTGCAAAGATTCTTATCATGGAACACCCATAAGCGGCCATCAATGCTATAGGCAAATGCATGTAGACATGGATTATTGTTTTGATCCAATATCACAAGGTAAGTTCCTACCTACAAAGAAATGTTAATTATGTAGAAATCCGTCTGATTTTAAACTTGCATCTGAATTTTAATGTTTTAAACGGTTATTATATAGATTCTTGTTCAGTCAAGCCAAAGCCACTTCTTTCTGGACGAACTGTGTTCTTTTACGTTCAGCCCAAATTCATGAATGTGAACATAAGAATAAATTTGGATGTCACCCATGGGGCAGTAAATGTATATCTTAGTCCAAAAGAAGACACTTTTGTTGTACGACATGACAAAAATACCTGGACACATCATGTAAGTTTAATATTTCTATATTCACAAAGGTTTGTTTACATGCCAAGCTTAATAAACATTTTTAATTGAACTGTTTTGCTCAGGTTGATTTTGACACGAAGTATGGATTCGGAGGTGAAAGACAAGACGGTGGGGAACCTTCTCCTGGACCTCCACTCTGGGGTCCTCGAATGGTTGATTATGACGGTAATAGTACAGTGTTCTATGCTAATGGGACGGGTGACGAAGAAGGAGGACTCTTTCATACATATGCCAGATCATATCCTAGTGAAATATATCGCTTAATTGAGCAAGAAGCTGCTGGCTTTACGACTTACATACCTTTGGTGGATCAGAAGGCGGTTTTGGTTGTTCGCAACTTAAGAAATCGCCTGGTTATTACATTGCCTGAGGTAACATTCCCATAAATGCGTACTTATTTAATAAATGAGTCACTTTCGTGTAAAAAGTAATAGATTTAACTATGATTTTCTTTTTTGCAGAATAAACATAACTTAAAGATAACAAGATTTTTCGTCGTTCTCGAAGGACTTGGTGATGTATCTTTCGGCTCCGTTTTCTTCCGCCAAGATCAACTTCACATAGACCTTTTCGTATTCTTTTCTGTGTTTTTCTCTGCATTCTTCCTATTTCTAGCTGCGTGTGGAATTGCTTGGAAAGTCAAGCAAAATGTAAGTTTTTATTGCCACATGACTTGTATAGTAGCTATTAAATGAAAGTTCATAACATGACGAGCTAACTTTGACTGAATAAAAACAGATGGAAACCCGAAGGGCACGGCATAGACATGTTGCCGAAATGTTATCAATGGCCAAACGTCCATTTGGTGTATGGACAATTATTCTGGAGCCTCCAAGTCAAAGTCCGCTCTACTCTGCTTACAATCAATGTCGAAAAACTTGCAGAAAGGTAAAAATCGTGGCTAGCATAGTATTTTTTTGCTAAAACTTGTTTATAGCAATTTTATGACTTATTCTTAAGGTAATTAATTGTTCGCATTCATGTTTTGCAGGGCTGCATCTGCATTAGACCTGTGGCGATAGAGCCAACGCAATGTGGTACTTACGGCGTTTGTACAATGCTGGTGATGAACGCAGGCGGATCCTCAGCACCAGTTCGTCTCTGTCTGGCGTCCACGATATCGAATCTCAATCGCTCTCTTCCATCGTTACATTCCCGCAGAAGAAGACTTCAGCATTAATTTACTTAATATTATTTCTAAGCAATCTAGGTGATGCAGCAGTCTACTAAATATCCATTCCTTTCAATTCTGAAGGAGGGGAAGCTGTATTGTTGTATTGTAATTGTACTTATTAATACTCGATCGTATTCATTGTCTCGTACTCGTCTCTCTTCAGTTTCAGTAAACTGTAAAATGTAAACTTGTAATACCTCTAAACGTGAACCGTACTATATATTTACCTATTTAATGTAATGAATAATATGCTCAAAGAGCAAAAGTCAGTTTTTACTTCATACCTCAGTTAAAGATACCATAACATTAGATTAGAATGTTTATGAAAGCGAAACCACGAAAAGCTAAATAAAAATGCAATTTTGTTACAATAGGATGTAAACTTGAGCTTTGATTTACCTGACTGCCCATAATAATCACCGAAATGTCATGACATGCGGATGTTCCTCCTTGCTCGTAAACGAGAACAGAGGCAGAAGCACGCTTCCCTATTCACTCAGCTAGGAAAGTTGAATTGAAGTTGAAGTTGATGAAAAGGTGCTTGTAGAACTTCATACAAAAATTTATTTTTAGCAGCTATGCACCAGTATCGCATGATGATTTACTACACGAGACGGAAACTGGCAGACAGCTATCTCCAATTTCATCCTTTTTCCTAAACTAAAGTAACCTCAATGAATATTCCATCCTACAATCATTGTGTTCGTGTTCATTCTGTGTATTTGGTAACTCTGCTTTTCATTAACCACTACTGTTTCGTTGACTACTTAACATATCACGTAAGTAGATCTAGACACATCCATATCAGCATCTTGTCAAGCCCAGCAATCACTATAGTCTCTGATTTTGATCTGTTCTCTCACTGAGACGTAATCTGTTCTTCATTTTTAAGCATTCTAGATTCTAGGTGTCAAAACATCCTACCTGTTATATAAACACAGTGCTGACAGTGCATAGTAGTACATATATTAGTACCCTACACAAAACACTCCAGAAAGCTTTTCATTTAATTCAGGCTCTAGATTGGGATTTAGAATTTCAAATGTCTCTACTGTACATATTACTATTGCATATTCACATAGGTACTCCAACCACAGCAAGAGGAGATTAAGTTGTAGATATTATCTATTACTCCTTAATACATCTAGCCATAGTGTTATAATGTATGTAGGGTTTGGCATGATTAGCTGCATGTAGAGGTACAGATGTTCGCCACAAATATTAAACAGGTATTTATATATTTATACACTGGTACTTAAAAGTAGATATGAATCAAACACTGTTTCCCTTTGCAAAAAGGATTTAATTGTGGCAGTATTTTAATCTATATACTCGTACAGTAATAAAAATCTTCAGATTCACCTAGCTTGGCTCTGCCTAACCCAGATCACATAACACATGAGAATAATGGCTACAAAATACATGTAGGTATTCTATGTAGCTTATTTCGATGACATACAAGATGAGAGAGACTTTTGCAAAATGCAGATATTAATATTTGCAAAACAATAGTTCTAAAAACTGGTATTTATTTAGGGATCGTGGATTCGGTGGCATTGACACCTTGACTCTTGACTTGACGTGTATATGTAATATTTTTTGCATAGTATACATATACTTATATATAATATACTTATACATTAGATACCCACAATTGCAATTGTAAATAGTACATCTAAATATTAATCGTTCCTGGGAACAATCGTTGCTGCTAGCTAGAATTAGTAAAATGTGAAATGACAATGCATTCCTGCGTGGGGTAGATGGGATGAACAATAAACTGGAATGTCGGACAGGCTGGCGACAGAATACAAAAATAAAAGGAATACATAATCCCTTTGTTTCTTAATTGAAATAGGAATACCTTGTTTGTTTCGTATTCGTACATTTCCATACGTGATCTAATAATTGCTTACTACAACTATTACAAAGTTCATATAACCCAACCCATGAGCCTAATACAGTTTGAAAAGTTTCTCAACATCTCAACAAATTACATTTCAAGATATAGGTAGTAAATGCTTTTCACTTATAAACGCTCACTTAGTTGAACGTAACGTTGAACGTGGTAATGTAGTATGCAGTTGGCTGTATATGTTATGATTATTTACTATTACACATTCTAAACGCGTGCATATCAAATAATTAACCCTTTTCAATAGAAAACGATACATGTAACAAGATCTATACATAGTATGTATATGAACCAAAAATTTCTTCTAGCACATTTATCACGTTTGTTTATTGGTCAATGAGAAATTCGTATAGAAAACACATGGCATTACATTAGAAATATGACTAAAATTTATGTATGTTTCCTTTTGAGACAAGATTTTACATTAGTAGTACTTAGTAAACTTACATTAATTACACAATATCTAAAAAACATACATCGACAGAGATAATATTATTTCTTCAGTTCTGAAATAACTATAATGAACACTGAAAATGCATACGGTAAGTGATACTATTTTGAATCACTAGTGCTAAGAATCATAGAGAATGGAAATGAACAGTCGGAGACAAAGATTTAGTAAAATAAATGGATAAGGAGAAAATATTATCGGAGGAGCTCCATTGTAGAAGGGACAGTAAGGACACTGATAAGATCCGCAAACCTGGCAAATGTCCAGCATCCAGAGAGAAGTATCGTTGTAAACAGTGTTCACGAATCTCTCTGCAAAGAAAAACACGTTTACAATATTACTAAATGTATTACCATTTATATATCCGAAGGATTTATATTTATTATGTAGAAGGGAATACTTCGTTTAAGCCAGTTTACTTGTAACATTCGTATTAGTAGGCAAATGGCAAGGTCATGGTTGTGAATGGGCAATAATGAAAAATTAGGTAGACTTGTTTGACATGACAAGCTTATATGAACTTACTGGAAGGAAAATCTCAGATACCTTTGCAAACTTATCTTTGCAATTTTTACAATATGCAAATTCGGGTTACATAGAGATTATTAATATTATTGGATTACATATTATGCATAAAAAGAGGGCATACAGATAAACATGAACTGAAATATAAAGTATTTATTAGATAAGATTTTTAAGTGTTCAATAACACTTCATGCCCTACTACTAGTTACACTTACACTTGACTTCGTATCTATAATTGTGTCTATAATAAACACTAACGAAATGCAATTTAAATTAAGCAGGTGAAATGCAAAGAAATGGCTAAGACAACTCTTCGGATAATTCCAAGTTTTTAATTAGTTCTATTAAAAGCCTGTGGTAAAGGTGAGGTCAGCATCTGAAGAAAGCAGTTCAGTCAGTCAAAGAAGAAAAGTTTTTCTAAGGAACATTATTACACAACTTTTACAACAAAACTACTACATACAGTCAAAGATCCGAAGGGTGAATTGAAACATTAAAAAGCAATGTAAACTAATGGATGCATTTATACAGCATTATTATTACATCATAAATGATAGTAGTAATTCTGAAGCAAACATAAAATCTTAAAGATAATCCAGTCCAGGCACAAGTAGCTTTACAATGTAGACGCATATCCATATATAAATAA
>JAQFYC010002327.1:0-26422 GCA_034694165.1 Tomocerus mixtus
ATTCCGAAGACATTAAAAATGTGAACCAATAATTTTATTTTTTCAAAACAAGATAATGGCTGTTCTGTACTTATGAATCAACGGCCAACAAGGTAGCGGCCAGTTTAGTACTCGCTGCCTGCCGAGAGATAATAAGTATACTCTATTGTTATGAGAGGTAGGTCATCACCATTGTAGTAAATGACCCTGGGCGCACCTCACTTAACCGGTATTGCATCTCCTCTATTGACATATTTCTGTACGCTGTAAGTACAGCACACAATAGACAAGCGAAGCTATCACCATTATAAGATGATTCTCCCTAGCCTCTGTCCTAACTAACCAACTGCCCTACAGTATCAAACCCAATAACTATAAGGTAGGACCATGTGGTCCGTCCCGATAAATTAGTTAGTCTAGCTAAGACGCGGTAAAACATTAGTAACACACCATCATGGTTACAGCCTCATCGTGCCTACTGTTTTACAACTTCTTTGGAATAAAAAGCAGTTATGGTTTTTTTAGAAAAATAAAAAACTGAAGAAAAATGAATGTGAATGAATTTGCAAAATAATAATGTAATTCTTGGTGCTATTTGTTATTGCTAATAAGCATGTAGTATTAAGTTGACACAAAAATTATTTCAATGGTATTTTTTGTAATGTGTAATATTTTGCTGTGCAAAAATGTGCAATACAGTGTTTTTACACTGATGTTATGTGACTGTATTTTCTGTTCAACAGTAAAAATTCGTTCTGCTTTCTGTAAATGAGGCGTTGAATAAAACCTTATTATTGTAATATTGATATAAATAAAATAAAATATATTACAAAGAACAATGGATAATCACAAATAAACGCTTTTACTCGTAGTCGCTTTATAAAATAATAACAAATATTTTTATTGACTGACAATTTTTATTTTGGGTGCCAATTGAAAAAATCAATTTTGAATCATTTGACTTTTGTCGCTGGAACATTTGTCAATTTTGGAAGAAGCCTTTCATAGACATCTATTCCTTGCAGGAAGACATTTTCGTTGATGAATTCATTGTCTTGGTGTCCCAGTTGAGTAGCATTGGCTAAAGGTGAGAATCCAAAGGCAGGGTAGCCTTCATTTCGAATAAAACGTGCATCAGTCCCACCAGCAAAAAATTGTGGTGTCAATTTCAATCCCCTGATTTTTCAAAATTAAAAACCGTTTCATAATCTTCAAAGGCTTTGTTAGATTAACGATAAATACGCCATTGCTGTGATTATGATTAACAATTACATAATAATTACATACAATTCACTAAATGCGTCTCTTATAGTTGTCCACCAAATATTAGTGTCATCTAGAGAAGTTTGTCCTACTTCTAGACCTCTTTGAATATATTCATAGGTAACTCCAGGCCCAGCTTCAGCACATGTATCGTTCAATAGTTTCTCAACGTCCGAAAATTGCCAGTTTGGCTCCAACCGAATTCTCATGTCGAAAACTGCCCAGAGTTCCGACGGCATTATGTTGGGTTGCAATCCCCCCTGCAGCAGATTGGGAGTGTAATTAAACTTGTTACAATGGTTTAATGGGAAATGTTTTAGATTATGTCACAGCAAAATGTGCATTTACCCCCAACTGCGATAAATTAATGGATGTCAAATCCCCAGCCTTTAGCTCAGGATTTTTCTTTTGTTTGTCAGTTTGAATTTTCCGAAATTCCAAGAGTTTGTTAATAACTTTGCTTAATTTTACAGCCGCATTGTCTTCAAACATTAAAGATGAGTGACTAGATCTTCCTTTAGCAGTAACTTTAAATTCTGAAATTAAAGGTGATGTGTAATTAGCTTACTTATATAGTCTTTATAATATACTTATCATACATTAAGGATTCTAGAAGATCATTTGACGATTTGGATGTAATATCGAAGAAAGAACTTCGCTGCTCGTTGCATATAGTTAAGTAAATGCAATCTCAACACTTTTTATAATGCAATTAAATGCTTAAATAAATAAATATCTGGCATCGTGTATAACTTCTATACAGCTATAAATCGTGTAAGCTATAAATAATTAGTAGTCACATACGACAAATATTTCTTTCGCCGTAGTAAATGTAGTATTCATTTTCAGGCGATGCTCCTCCTTCGTCCATTTCCACCCCAATATTTAGATTTTTGAAAGCGTCGTGGGGAACAAATTGTTTCATTCCTCTAGCACCTCCTAATTCTTCATCTGAAATCGAAATTAATTAGTATTAGGGATCTTAAATAAATTGCGCACCATACATTCCTAATTTTAGATACTTTCTCCTAAAATATAATGTATCACCAGGTACAAACGTAACGTGAACATTTCTGAGAGGTTGAAATCCCTTTGACTTTAATCTCCGAATTGTCTCCAAGTACTGTGTCCCTAAAGATTTCCGGTCTTGTGCTCCCCTAGCATATATATTTCCATTTTCATCTTTTACAGCAGCGAACGGTGGATACTTCCATTTAGTCTGTAATTAAAACGACGAACATGAAGCATTTCCCCAACAAGCAGTGAAACAGTAACGTTCCTTAAAATCTAACTTTTAAATAAATAAAAAAGCGTAACTGGATCTGCAGGAACGACATCAATATGAGAATTTAGCATGATAGATTTTAAATTCGGATTTGTTCCTTTCCATGTTAGCCACACGGTAAATAAATTCGGTTCCGGAAATCGCACAATGTTAAATTCCAATCCAATTTCAGTAGCTTGATGATTCAGCCATTTAATACAGCTTTCTGTATTTCCAAAAATTATTCATTACTTAGCTAAAAATTATTTCAATGTGGAAAACTTTTGTGAAAAATTGTCTTGTGGAAATGACTTTTTTTACAATTTTAGCGCTATTTTAATGTAACATTAGCAAAATATGTGTATTAGAGATTGGCTACCGTAATCTGGATTAGGATGCGAAGAATCAATTCTCAAGAACTCTCGAAATCGCGTAACTGAAGGATTTTCGTCCGAAGAAGAATGGTTTGGGCTAATCCCGTTGAGTAGGATAACAACCACAGCAAGGCCAGCAACAATGGCAGTTAAATTCAAAATCTTCAGTCTTCCAGTGCTCATTTCTGCTACTTATAAGTTCCGCAGAAGGGTAGTGGTGTTAGTATTCTTTTTCTAAAACAATTTAAACTGCCGAAGTATACACTTATATTTAATTATTGGTATTATGTATGCCACTTATGTATGTTTAATTGTATTCCATTGTGTTTATTAACTGAAAGTCACAAACCACAGTATTATGTTCGCTTCTTTATAATTTGCTCGATATCTTGTACATGTACAAATTGTTTGATACTGTTCTTCAACACAGATCTTATACTGGAGGGGGAATAGCTAGCATTGAAACGTAAATGAATACTAATGAAATAAATAGATACTATTTACTTATTTGTTGACTCACAAGCTTTATAAATAGTATTTCTTATCAATTTAAGTTACATTAGTAATGTTGGGTTATTTAATTGTATATGCGTAGTACCTAGTACGTAGAAGATAAGTAATATAAATCAGTATAGGCAATTATTTACATTCTATACACCATAATATAGGTATAGTCATTGAAACTCAATCAAACTACCAATCAATAAACTTTAAACATGAGCAAGATAACAACAGTATTCATCACAAGCCGCATAATACAAAATGCGGTTGTCCAAATTGTATACCATTATTCAGCAAAATGTAAGTTTTATGCTGTTCCACGATATTTCGAGTATAAATAACATGAAAGGAAAATGATCTGATATATGAAGAAGGCAACGTATAGTATATTTTATATAGTTTTGCAAGTGCCAGTATAATGTAATAATGAACAGCTTACAAAATAGTGCTATCCATAATTTGAACTTAATTAATACAATTAACTATAAGGAGAAACACCACTAGTTTGTTTGTCAAAGTTTGAACACATTTATTAAGAGGGAACATAGTTCGCTCTTTATGTCAATAGTAGAGTCTGTCTCTACGTACGTCTGTCTGTATGTCCTGTCCTCATACCCTTACACGACTGGCAATGTGGTATAAGCTAACTATCAATATCTAGATTCAGTGCCGGAACACTGGGTTCGATCCCTGGTGGGGGTTATGGCAGGGGGCTGTTTTTCGGAGGAGAGGGATGGTTGAAACTATCTGTTGGTGTCCGCAGCGGTTTGTGCCCGTTGGGCGGGGCGACCTGCGGGTGAGACCAGATGTGCGGAGCCCCGTTCGTAGCCGACATGCGGCAGTAGTGGTCCACCATTCTGGCTCTAAAAATGACAGTCTCATGCCTCCTGGCTTATATTAACAACAAAGTCACTGTTACGGGAGTTACTGCTAAGTAAGCCCACTGTGGCTTGAGCGGTAGTGCGGCTCTACTCTATAGTAGGTTGCACTCTCCCATTAAACACACATGTCCTGTCCTCCTGTATCACCAACGTGAAAAAAGCCCAAAATCACCAACGTGAAGAAAGCACAAAACAAAAAAGGTCCAAAAATGGAGAACAAACACCACCAACGTGAAGAAAGCCATTTTCGAATAGATTTAAACTTTTTCGAATAGATTCAATTTTTTTCGAGAATAAATTCAAACATTTTCGATCTTTTTCGAATAACCATGGGAGTATAGGTTCTCTCTTTGTTACATTAGCTTACAACGTTTTATTTCTACTTGCCTGCATGGGGAATACATTCTCCTTAACACCGTGCACATTTAGTATTATGTATAACTAAGTAATATCTTCTATTTCATTAATTCCATTTTACAGCTTTTCCCTGAAAGGTTAAGATGGATTAAGATCCATATCTATGAGCCATAAAATATTTGAACGAAATAATTTACCATGTTTCTGATTTGCGAAATAACAATCAATCAAATAAAAATATTGGTTCTTACCGTACACAGATGTTCTTAAAAACACATCTAATTAACACAAAGAGCTGGTGCCCACCTAGCTAAGTAGCGAATTGTATTGCATAATTGTATTGTATTCAAATTAGTCCTACCTCTGGCCGTAATATGCTTCATATTTTTGTAATAAAGAATACAATTAATAATAGAATTGTGCAACGTATCAAAATGTCGAATACATGAGTTATCGCAGACGACCATAGATATGGAGGGTCACAAGGGACTGCTTAAGCGGTCCCTTGTGACCCTCCATCAACATTTGTGTAAACACAAATTTATTTGTATACAACACCAAAGAAAGCAACTTGGAAATTGTCGATTATTTTGAAGCAGTGCAGGAACTCTCGCCGTCTGAAGGAGCTGCTCTAGTCAATCTGTCCCAGTTTGTCAATTATCGCAGATTGATCGATGACAATTCTCAAAGAGATCACCCAATTTACACTGAAGATGGCACCACGTTTTTGAATCCAGCGGTTGGCGATTGGGACCTCATGGTGGCCAGCGCTTATCCTGGCGATGGTCCACAACGTTGTGATTTTCCTCCATGGTGACCTACAAGCCATCGACAACGAGTTTTGTGTACCTTTGAACTTGAACTTTGAACTTACCTACTTGTCACGAGTTGTTGAAAGAGTGAAGCGTATGAACAAAATTGGTTCTATCGCATTTCCTTATGGTGGATTAATTTTCAGATTCTCAGGCAAAAGTGATAGCAACTTGTCCACTAGTCAGGGTCGAGACGAGAGCGTTTTACGTTGAATTCGTAGCAATAAAACGACGGAAAGAATATGGCTTGGTTGCCCGCCTATCAAACATTACTCCAGTCAGTTGTAATTTTTATTGCATCAAATGTTTCTACATTTTTAATCACAATTTAATTTGTATACATATTTTAATGGGTGCAAACAAATTAGACATTTGAATTCGAGGGTCGCTCTAATTGGGGAAAGACGGTGCTGCTATCACACAAGAGGAATGATCAATAGAAAATTAGATCCAGCATCAAAATCGTCCTTTATATCGCAAATGATCAGGTATGATCCTCACGGGATATTCATGAACGGAAGACGTTTAAGAGGTTATGGAACAAGTGACAAGTCAAGATTAAGATATTGATCCCAGAACCAGAACCATTCATTGTATTCTTCAAGATAATTGCATATGCCAAATAAACACGGACTGTGCCAAAACGCAAAGATGTATCAGTACATTTGTAGAAGGGTATATTTATCCCATTTGCCAGAATAATTAATTGTCAACGCTTACTCAAATGCTATCGAATATTTAGTAAACCTTGAACAGTATGCAATGTAATGTAGGGAATCTGTTTATTAAGTGGTTGAGAAACGATCGATTTGACTTTATGGCATCTTATAGTATAGTGTAACGGTAGCTTTCGAAACCTGTTTGAACTTTTTTTTAGAAATTGATATAGGATCTAACGACGAAATGATTATTTTTTGAGCTAAATCGGCCATGCCTCCCTGGAGTTCTTGCCAAACCTCTTTATTTTTTAAATCAAGTTGGGTATCGTTGGAACGCTATTGACGTAAGGAATCCAAAAACGAATGTCAATTTACCCCAAACATGGGGCACTTTAGAGAATTCGGTACTAAATAGCCATCATATATATGTCATTTAAACAATTTGATCAGCAAAATTGGTGGTTTAGTGACATTATTTAGCTCAACCACTTGATTATATCCTTTTTTTAAATGGTTTATTAAATTCAATTGCTTAATATTGAAATGTTATCCAAATAGCATATTATATACAATACATTCAATTATTTTTTGTAAGATACAGAATAGTCAAGCATGCAATCCCAACAATTTTTCAAGACGAGCCTGCGTGTACCATAATAATGCATAATTAGATTTTTATATAAAACAGTGGTGTATCTGTTTGCTAACAATATAAAATCTGCGTCATTATCGTATGGGAATTTACGTCGCCACATTAAGGAAGGGAAGAAAATTATTACACTCTTCAACGACTTAATGGTATGTAACGACCGCTAAATCATTCGAGAATTTGCATGAGCTATCAAGTATTTCTATTTTTATTCTATTATTGCCCATTTTACAAAGTCCTGACTAAAATATCAACTAATTTTAAAATAAAATAAAATAAGCAGCATACACCTTTTTAATGGTTTTACTAAACAGATTTTCCCACTAGCTAAGCGTCTTATTAGTGTTGTAGATAACTTTTGCAAAAGTAATGCCGGTAGGCATGCTAATGCTAAATATGATATTTATACTTTGTGTAAATCACCTAAGCTAAACGCGTGTACGTAAATAGGAATAAGTTGGTACATCTGTAAAACCCAAAGCGCACTAGAAATAGTTTCATCTCGATAACTACCATTAACCATTGAACAATGAGCTCATTTGCTTTAATTGAAGCACCTGGATTCGTAGAAATATGCGTAAACAATTTTCAAGGGATTTACATATTATTTTGGTTGAGATTACAATTGTTACAGCCTGTTGCAAAAGAAAACCAGCAGAAGATTAACGAATGACAGTGAACTTGATTTATGAACTTGAAATAATCTAATACTCTAAAATATCGTATTCGACGAATTATCCCCCCCCCCCTGAGATTTATTGTCACAAGCCTACTTTAAAAAAACATGCACATAGGATTGTAGCTTCAGCCACAAAATTTTAATTCGCAGTGGGAAATCTTTGCTAAGTTATTTAAGTTATCATTGTGTGTAATTAATGCAAAAGTAATTTAATGTTGTTTGTGAAATGAAAGTTGAATTTAATGTTATTCGCGGTGAAATTACCCCTACTGGGGGAACCGTGAATTATTGATACAATGCAATAGTTGTATTTCTGGTAGTGCATAGTGGGAAATAACTCGTCGATTACGGTATGAATCAGTAGTAAATGCATAATATTACTATTTATTCTTATTTTACGTGCTAGTTTTGCCTTGTACTGTGAGAAAAGAAATACTGCGTACAACGGCTCTTTCATGTCAACTTTTAATTCAATCATATTATTTGCACACTATAAAAATGATAATATTATGTAGCAATTTAAATCTTATATTCTCATTGTTTTGTGTTACCTACAGATTACAGTAACTGCGTCAGTACGTCAAAGTACGAATATTATCATTCTTCATTTAGTTCTCAATTGAGTATATTAACAATGATTACTCCTTTTCTAGTGCTAATAGTCACCTGCGTTTGTATGTGGTTGTATTTGTGTAACAACTTGAAAGAGCGAAATAAACATCCAGGTAAACTTTTATTACACATTTACACTGTCATAGTTAACTTATTGGAGATAAAAATTATTTAATAATTGATTCAAAATAGAGAGTAAAATGTAATTTAAATAATTTTCTAATCTTATTATACAATAAGCAGAACTAAAGAGTAGGTGGGATTCAGATATATGGGGTGTGCTTCGGCTAATCTTTGTCCATTTGCAATGGACATTCGACAAATCAAATACAAAACGTCCTTTCTTAGAGCACCTGAACTCGGATATAAGAAACAAACATTGCTTACAAAGATTGTCCAATATATTTAAAGTAAATCTTGGTGAGATAAACTTATATTTACACATTTTGCGAATAAATTACACGAAAACGTTTATATCTTGGCTTATTGTGGAATAGTTCCAAGTTCCACTGCGATGATAACATAACTTTCCCGGGTAGGGAATTAAGAAATATCATTTAATTATTTTATTTGCAGTTATCAACGATGATTATGAATCCGTAAAGAATTCGTTGCATGATGGAAAATCTGTCAAGATGTCGACTGCTTTAAATGAAATTTTGTCCAGAGGAACGAATAGAGGTTTGTAATGATATTTTACTAATGTACAATACTCATAATAATTACTATAAGGTGTTAATTTTTTTTGCGTTTTTCGTTAAGGAATTTTGTGGAATGATGGACCATTGTGGAAAGAATTGCGGAGATACACTTTGAGAAAACTGGCACAGTTAGGGTTTGGAAAAACTGATAACTTGTCCCTTACTCTCTCGGAAATTTTACCTGAGTTATTTAAGCACTTGGATAGTTTAAAGGACACGACTGGCAACAAGATTCCCATTAAAAACATATTTAATCTCCACACCGTGAATATTATTTGGCGCATCGTCGGTGGAAATAAATTTTCCAGAAGTGACGAAAAGTTTGTTATGCTACTAAACTGCATAGATGCTATTTTCCAGGTGCCCAATTGGAAACTATATTTCCTAAGCCGTTTTCCAAATAATCGTTTGGTAAATTACTTGCTTGGAAGCACAGAGATACACGCGAGCGTTAAAAATATTAGGGATTATCTCATGGTAACTGTGAATTATTGTGGATATTAAGTTATGATGTTTAAAAAAATGATGAGTGTAGATGGATAATTCATGTCCGTCATTAATTTACAGGCTTTTGTAGACCACAAAATGGAATTAAGTAAAAAAAAATTGGAACCTGATGATTTTGTGGAACACTTTCTTCTGGACATGGACAAGAATAAAGAAAACGAGGATCTGAAGCATATTTACTGCAAGGAACAATTGGTAACAGTGTTGAATGATCTATTAGTAGCTGGGATGAGTACAACGAGCCATTATTTGGAATTTTCTTTGATGTACATGATCCTGAACCCTCAAGTTCAAACGAAGGTCCAAGAAGAAATTGATGCGGTTGTCGGAAAAAATGTTATTCCTTCATACAGTGACCACAGACAAAAGTATGTCCTACAAAGTGATATAATGTTTATTGCAGGAAGTTGTCAAATAGTATACGAATATTATGGAAAAGGAAATTAAAATATTTTTCTCTGACTTTTTTAAACTAGTATGCCTTACACCTGCGCTACAATGATGGAAATTCATAGAATGGGAAACATTGTTTCCATAATTGCAAGACGTGTTCCAAAGAACACCGTTTCTCAACAGGTTTGAATATATTACATGCGTAGTAAATGTATTTGTAAGTTTTCTCCTACAAAATCTCCTTTCGCTAATAAAATGTATTATTTTCCTACTCACTTCAGGAAAAACAAATCCTAAATATAATGTGGTCTGTACGGATGGATGCCTTGTTTTGGGGTGACCCATACACATTTCGACCCGAACGCTTCCTGGATGCCAATAATGACTTCATTATGGAAAATATTAATCGGGTGATGCCGTTTAGTGCAGGTAGTTATTGCAAATAAGAAATACACATGAGAAACCATAATACACCCGAACAAAAGGATTGAATTTGTAACGTGTGTTATTATTGTACCACTTAGGAGCTCGAAATTGTCCTGGAGAAAGTGTCGCTACAGCCTCCAGTTTTACATTCTTAGCTGCTATACTCCAAAAATACAAAGTCTCAAAGGCTATTCAAGACGAATTCATAGGGGTAGCAAAAATTGTCAACATAGTATCTAAAACAGTTCAGTTTCATATACATTTGGAGGAGCGTCTATAGTTTATTGGCCTATTTTTGTTTAATTTAATTTAAACTTTATTTAAACTCGATAAAGAGAAGTTCACAAAAACTATTTTGTCTTCTATTGTATATAATTGTATTGTATTGAAGTATTGAATTAGTCAAGCCGGAATATTACTGTTTCTAAAATACCTATGCATGCAACAATTGATTGTGTAATTAAGTTTAAATTTAATTATAATAGATTATTATTACATTATGTAATATAATATGAATTCTCTGCTTAGGTATAATATAAGCAGATAGTATAAAGAGGCTAATGCCGAAATAGTATAAATATGAAGTACGAATGTGTACAGATGTATGGTTCATGGGCATTTAATTGTCACTTATTGGCATTCCCATTATGCGATGGTGGAAAATGTCATCGTAATGTGTAGAGAAACGAATGACAGTAGGACAAAAACATATAGGTACATACTTAATATATTAATAATCCTTATGCATTTACTATATACACAATATACCTATATATCGCTCCTATATAATATATAAAAGGATCTAAATCTTTATAAAAGGAACTATTTGCCTGCTGCTACATGCTTTTATGTAGCTTATTAATATTAACAATTCCTTTGCCAGATTTGCTACAGGTGATTAATGGGATACTGACCTGATACTGTTAATGTATCCTTTATCAAGTGGTTGGGAAACTATTTTGTAATGATTTTTGTACCGCTGTCTGTCCATGACCCATGAACACTATTACTTTTGAGGAAGTTGAGCGATTGTGATGGGATTTGGTACACACAGCATAAGATATATAAAATATGTGTCTAAGGAGTCAGTTTCAGTTCATTAAAGAACTAATGGTCACACCCACCAAATTAAACATAACTTAATAATACAGCAAGTTTGGTATAATTGGTTAGCTACCCTCAAGATTATAACGATAGTCTCAATGGACCCCCAGACTCAGAACAAATTGAGATTTCAAAAGAATTAAATACACCATGCATGCCACTTAAATGATTTTCATCAATGCAGTGGTACTTTTATTAGTGGCACGGACAAGTTCAAAACCATTTCATCCCATCTGTTTTGCAGTGGTTTATTAAATATTAAGCTAATCGTGTTTAGCAGAAAAAAGTGTTAATTATGTGCTTGCTCCTTCCACAGCGAATAGGATATTATGGGAATGGAGAATATACGTGTAGCCGTAGAAAAACATATTTTTCTGCTATTTTTACGCTTTCTTGCGTTTGTGTATTTCCTTCTAGCAGTCCGTATCCATCCATAACGAAAATATAGGCGAGATGCTCCTCAAAATAATTATCGGATTTCTTTTATTGGTCGTAGCAGTAAGTATTTGTAATTATTGCAGTAGATTTGTAAAAAGTCATTTTGATTTACATTTTTGTACATTAAAGGATTTCACAATATTTCTTTTGTAGGAGCTCTCTCCACTACTTCCTGAAACTCAAGATATAAATATCATAGCCAACATAAATCCAGAATTGGAACCCAAATACAAGGTGACAGCCTATGCGGCTTGACAATAATATTTCTGTGGAAAGTATTACAAAACAAATAACAATGTATTATTCATACGTAAGATCAAGGTGGAGGTGATTTATTGACCATGTTAGACAAAAATGCGAAAAGTGGAATTATTCACTGCCTGAGATGTTTCGAACAATGATTTTGTTAAAATTAGTATAAATATGTTTGGTGTTGATAAAGTAATGAGATAAATAATTGCATCTACTAAAATTCAATTAGGGAGCGGCTGCTACCATCAGTAAATCTCCTAAACAAGATGGTGATGGGGATGGAGATGGTGGCGGGGACGGAGACGGAGCCGCCGGTGCTGCCGGTGGTCTAGCAGGAATTAGCGGCAATCTTAACCAAATCGGCACTGGAATATCTTCGGGAAGCCTTGGAGGAATCTTTAGTGGAGCAGCTAGTTTCATTGGAGATAGTGGAACAAGAGAAACAGTGACAGGCCTCTTATCTAATTTAGACAAAGTTTTGACTATGCTGATAGGGGGAAGTATAAATCAATTTTTCGGAGCCCTTAACTCAACTCAAACGCAACAAGCAACAACTCTACGACCGGCAAAAGCCTTAAGCTTTTGATTTAAGTGTGGAAATAATTTACAGCAAAACTTTAGATAAGGACAAAGGATTTTCAATATTTATAGTTATATTTGAAAATTGAAGACGGTCAGTAATTCACCTTTGCTAATTTTGACATTCAAATTCTCTTAATTTAAAAATGTACATTTAATATTTTGTAGAAAAATTGACACGTATGTCCAATAACACTTAATTACTCATTGATTATTCTACTATCTAATCTAAGCTCCCATATAATAACATAATTAAAAAGCATTGATTTCCTGAATCTAAAAACTTGTAAAAAGATTGCAGTTAAAAACATATCGTACAAGAAAGTGTTTATCAAAATAATTTTCTGAGGAAATAATTGATGTACAAAACATTAAAAAACATCTACATTTTTACCATAATTAATGATTAATTAATGATATAATTAATAATTAATGTTGCCTACACATATTTGCATTTTCCTAACTTTCTCACAAGACATGACTAGCTAAAGTTGTTTTGTCTAGGACATACAAAATCGACTTACGACTAATGGTTTGACTTGTAAATTATAGTTATAAATCTAGAAGATACAAATACATTAACTTAACTTATAAAGTCTTCTTGGGTTGGAACGTTAATAAATTGTGGTCGTGTATGTTGTACTGTACTATATTTATATACAATACTTATGACAATATTGCAAACAGTACTAATTGGAACGCGAAAAATTATTTGAATTCAATATTCAGTCAGAATATTACAGTATTCACGTTGACGGTTTCGGGTGGAATAGTTCCGCTGGTAATATTACTAGTTTTCTATTCTAATTCTTCCTTGTTTTGCCTAAAGAATTTTGAGATAATCATCTTATGAATGGTTGGGTTTATAATGAACTGTGAGATGGGACCAGTCGTATCCATTTCCCATTGGTTTATGACTAGATGGGAAAAGTATATGTCTCCAGAATGTAATTTTGTTTCCTTCCAGTCCTAAGAAGAGTTTCCAATTCCCCCGAGGGCCCAAGTCGTAAGGGTTTCTGAAATTCGACTTTTGTTTTTTGCGCTCCGCTTTATTAGTGTGGTATTCAATGCTCGTTTCGCCATTAGTAATTAACCTTGCGTGCCACAGGGACAGTCCTCCGAGAGCTAAGGATGCTCCTATGCAGAGAAGACCCGCAAAATAAATAGTGATGTTGAGAGATCGTTTGGTAATAATAATTCCAAAAAGTAAGCAGGCCTTTTCACTAGAAGTGTCACTTTCTTCACTATTATCTTGACTCTGACCTTGATCTTCAGGAAGGGGAAGAATATCTTCCTCTAGGAAAACATGCCTGAATGCCAACTCAACACCGAAAAGCATAATGAAGCAACATCCCACGACAATGTACACCATACACACAAAGAAATATCTTCGGTTAAAATGTCCAACACAATTGTTGACCCAAGGGCAGTGGTGATCCATATTGAGATAGCAGCGGTTACAAATGGAACAGTGGTGAGTCCTGGGAGGTTTAGGGTTAATACACTTTTTGCACACTGTAACACTACATCCCATTAGTAACTGAGAGTCAGTCGGAAGACCCGGAGACGTAAAGGCGACTTGATAAAAGTTGAAAATTAAGTTTATGAGGATCCAGTAGCCAATTATTACAAGGCAGACGGTAATTCCAGGACTTTTATTCCACCAAAATGGGAAACCGAGCATATGAGCAATAATCACCACTTTTGTCACTAGGAGAACAACAACAACAACAAATATTCGTCCCAACAAATTGGTAAAATGGTCAATAAACCAAAATATCGGCTCCATTAACGTATCCAGGACATAGTCGTAGGAGAATGAAGTATGGTAAAATAGAGTCATAAACCATAACTTGAGCTTCTTCCTTCGAGTTAGAGGTTCCGGCTTCATTTCAATATTTTGCCTAATTTGTTAAATAGGAATTAAGATTAAAATGACAATAAAGTAACTATATTAGAGCACTTGGAATATATATTGATATTGGAATGTTTCTGAATTCAGAATTACAGAGAAGTGTAAGTAAGTAAGTAAGGCTTTATTGTGTTTCTTCGAACGTACGTCCATATACACAAAGGAATTACAGAGAAGTGTGAAACGGTGAACGGTGCTACATTTCCATTACACATTAACGTTGAACATCTGTTCACACTTCACAGTGTTCACAGTCAGTTCAGAAATAAAAATATTTCAATGAAAGCTTCTAATATTGTACTTACCGAATAAAAAATATCAACTACAAAGATGGATTTCCGAACCTTATTTCTGTATTGTTCCTTAACTCATGTCAGTTTCAATTCAATGTTCAAATGTCAACTTTTCATTTATTTTATCATCTAGTTGGTATTTACTATGACTAGGTAAGTTTGTTTGGTATGAAGTGTTTTGCATTGGCGCGCCTATAAACAAGGAAGGTTCTCGCCACAGGGAAGCAAAATGACTTGCTCCTCAACCTCAAGGCGTGCGTAATATGCAATGCAAATGCCGTGCATTAATAAATTACATTTTAAAACTAATCAATTTAATAACGTCATTTATTTGGTCATTGACACTGGTATCCGAAATTCTCTTTGCATTCTTAGAAAATGTATTAAGGTGAGCGGGAACATCGTTCTTGTAAAAGAAGCAATTCGTAAATGCGAAAGGTTGGGGTTGGAGTTGGGGAATTGGGTGCGGGAGTCTTCCAACGCCGTAATTAGAATATAATTATATGTTTGTAATATTATTTAATTACTATAATCTTATTTTAATATATATTTCTTAATTGCTTTTGTATTGCAATATTAGAATATCCCCTCCACCAAAAATAAGGCAATTATGTGGAAAATTGGCGCAAAAGCTATACTAATCATAAAATTTTTAAAAGGTCCCTTAAATCTAAGTAAATATGTAATACAATAATCTGAGTATTATTCCAAATAATGGTAGAATCCATCACATAGCTAAAATCTTCCCATGAAAAGAGCTACTAGGCTAAAGCCAAAGAAAGTCTCGGCCGGATATTTTCATTTGGGTGGTTCACTAGCCTTCAGAGCCGGCCTCTTCCCGTGTGGATTGTGGAGAGCAGGAAGACGTCGACGAATGCATACACCGGGGATTTTTGCTATGAGAAGCCTATTTCCACAAATACACAAATGAATACAAAATATAGTTAAAAATTGTCATTGGCCAAGTGGAAATATGTGCACAATAATAGAAACGTGTAATAAAAATGTTTTTTTTCGTGGAAGTAGTCATTAGAATATTTAGTGGACCTTTGTCTTTCGCTGGTTGAGTTTCTGGGCGGAGAGGCCGAGCCCAGTAAGAACGTGGGCTAGTTGCTTAGTGTCGACACCGCAGTTCTGTGCGGCGTTTTTCTCGCAGCGTTTGTGAACATTTATGGAGCAGGCCTCGCAATGGAGTCCCTGCCGTATGAGCCCGTAGAGGAGGGATCCACAGTGCTCGCAGAAGGTCGGCCGTGTGTAAGTGCGGACGTTGAATTGATGCGGGAGTTTCACGTTGAACCGGAGGCTCTGCTGATACTGAAAACAACAACAGCGTCACTTTTCACCATTTCAACAAGTACTTGTTTCAAAACACATTACAAGAACACTTACAGATTCTTCGAGGGACAATTCCTTCATGCCGGAACATCTCGTCATGACAAATTCGTGACAGCGCTTATGCACGACACATGTACAAACTGAAAACACCCCATTAATAGTTACAATTATCTGAGAAGTACATAATTACTGTGGTTGCCATATATATTTATTGCTAATCTCTTAATATTTATTAAAGTAACTTATTAATATTTATACCTTGACATTGGTAGCCCTGTTTTCCAAAACCCCTATAAACAGAATAATAAATAAATCTCAATAAAGTTTCTCATATCGCTTTTGTAGTTGCTGATTTAACCAAATGAATTGTAGTGACCATATGAATTCTCTGCAGTGGCTGCAGAAGGTGGGTTGTCGCAAGTAGGTGGCCATGAATTTGTGTCCGTTGACCTGATGAACTCTTCGGCGCATGGCGGCCCTCCTTTGCTCTGTATACTCCTGGGGAGGCTCCCCGCTCGGCACCAAGTCCACAGATATGTGGATCTTACCTTGAGGCTCCAAGTCCACCTAATTCATAAATAAATTTAAAAATTCCAAAGAGCAGTCAAAAATTGATATTATTTATTGCTCGGTGTTACAGGTACCCAAATATCGAGGACATTTTCCTGGGACATCAATTCTTCCATCGAAATGCTGCAATTGGCTACAAAGTTATCGGGGGGTATTGAAGCGGAATGGAATACCGTCAAATTCATCGCCGACACTGCATATAAACATTTGCACAATAACTATTCACAATTGGCAGAATGCAATTTTTGCAATAGGTATGTATAATATTTGCAATGGTAGCACTTTATTTGACTTAGTTATTTAAATTGAAAGGTTGAAATAATAAATTCGTGGGCGTTTTTAAGAAAACTCACAGCTCTCTGTAGATTTTATTTAAACTTAAATGTCTTACCTTCATTTTGACTCTTGAACTCGAATGCCTCATTCCAACAAGGGTTAAACGTACTGGGCAAAGTCCTTGATCTGAAATAAGTGCATAATTATATAAAACTAATTTCAATGGGAACGTGATTAACAAACAACAAAAAGAGAAATTATATCACCTAGCTACATTGACGTCATCGAGGTCAACAGTGACATACGGGTTAATGGTATGTTCAAAGATTGGCAAGTTGATTCGTCGTTGACGAGCAGTCGGCCTCAATTCCGTCGCCTCGATGAGTTTGAGTTTGACGGTCCCTTGAAACATCGTCATTGATTTTCGGAAATATCTTTAGCTTGGTTGGCCACTGATGGGGGGCCACAGGGACAATCTCAAAAGTAACCTTAAGTTATTCAAAAATAAGCAATCACATTTAATGGATTACAAGGAGCAGAATTAATAATAATTAGTGTAATTATTATTGTATATATCATGATTTATAAAATGAAAAAAGAATGTGTTGTACTAATTGTACTATACATAACAAGACAAATTAATGTTGAATGTGACTAGTCTACTCTTGATGGCCTAATTATAGTTATTATAAGATTACCTATATGTAGCTAGAGTAATTACACGACATTATATTTACTTGGTAAACCGATATAATATTACAATAAATTGTAGTAAAAACAATGGTATACAATGACAGCCCATAGAATAACTTTATGACAAGTATATATTATATACATTGAAAGTATTTCGAAAATTGCTAATTGCTTTTCTGCTAACAGCTGCTAATATATCACCATCAAAATTAAAAACTTTCAAATGAACAGTTAATAATACTAAATTGCACTTACGAAAATAAAAAGTCAGCTATAAAAGGGGGGTTTACTACATTTCTGTATTATTTCTTCATTTTTCTCTCCGTTCACCACTTCAATTAAAATATTTAATTGTACTTTCTTTTATTTCCTTTAATCTGATGTGATATTATTGTGAGTTTGTTTATTCTGAGGTATTTTACA
The DNA here is from genome assembly GCA_034694165.1 of Tomocerus mixtus. NCBI lineage: Eukaryota > Metazoa > Arthropoda > Collembola > Entomobryomorpha > Tomoceridae > Tomocerus > Tomocerus mixtus. The sequence continues at coordinate 17,933 of JAQFYC010002327.1, forward strand.
GTGGCGCGCCTATTAACAAGGATGGTTTTCTTCTCATCGCAGAGTTTTCGGTACGTTTCTCTCGTATTCCTCAATAAAATAACGTAAGTATGTAACAGTATGCATTATAATATTATTCAGTGTTGTGTACCTGTGTTGTGCATAAACACTATAATTACTGATGATTTATATAAGCAGAATGTTTATTGAGAAAATATATGACATCATGTAATATTATTTCCTATTCACGTTTTTTAGAGCTGAATTTTTAAATCTACTCCGTTTTCGGCAAATATTGTATAATGCTGGAAACAATTTGTTCTATTTCTAAGTAAAAATTAAACAAATATATTTTATGGCTTTACCAAGTAATTCACTTCTTTACGAACACAAGACCTTCTTGTACACCATATAATGATTATTGCAATTTTTGACAGAAGAGGGACGATAATATGCTAATATTATGTTCACGTTTGTTGATGAGTCATTATAACAATAGCTTGTATTTACTATTTTACAGTGTTTATCTACAAGTGTTCAAATACATTTAGCAAATCAATATAACTAGAAATATAAATACATTTCTATTTTTGGATACCAAATCTTGTGGAACGCCGCCAAGCATCTTTCCGGCGGATTCTTTCACTCAGAGTACTTTGGCAAGTTTCCCTGTCTCGGAAATGTGTATTAAATATTAACGTGTTTAATTCAGCCGTGAAATAACCATTCACATTGTGATTGAGATCCTACACCCTAAATACAATACATGGAGAACCTATTATTATATTTCTGCATTATTAATTACTATTACCTATAGGACTTCATATTATGACACGTAATTCTTAAAACTTTAGAGGAAATAGTGTATGTTATTTATGTTTGCAAAATAGTTGGGAACCAAAATAAGATAAAAATGACCTTACATGTGAGAATAAACCTAAAAATTGTTATTACTCATTTTGTTATTTAGCAAAAAGTTATAAATAGGTAAGCATTCACAAATTATTATACATAAATATAAATTGTCTTAGCAAAATACTTTTTCCCGAAGACGTCGAATAAAGTATGAGATATAATACGAATTTAGGTGCATAATGTTTTATAGTCATTTCATTCCTCGTACAATTAGCATTATTGGCAGATGAATTTGGATAGATCTTTATTTTCTTTCATTCTTCTGAGCTAAGTTATCATTTTGCTTTATTTATTAGTATATGCAATTCATTATAGGTATATTATTGATAATTGACATTTATGGTGTTAAGGTAATTGACAATATCTGTCGTTAATACTCTTTTAATTTATTTGTAATGAATTCAGCAAGCAGCACCAACAAAGGTGTTTCTTATTTCATATATCTCGATTAACAGTTTGACATGCATTTGTAATTATTTAACCTAACTTTGCCTATTGGCCTGCCCTTATATAAGATCATGCCCTTACATAATTTATATACTCATCCAAACCTATGTATACGCTTTTTGTTTAACTTTGATACAAATTAAATATTAATTAGGATTTTTAAATTAAGATAACGGTAAATAAGAATGAATGGATTCGGATTCTTATAAAAGGGAACCTCGACTCCCCAACGTTCAGCAGTCGTTTCTTGGTTGTCGGTGGCTTTCTTGTCCACTTCCCTACCTACGGAGTACGTAAAGTCTACTATCTCTTGGGTAGTACTTACTACTTACACGGTGGAATTACTGTCCACTGCCTTCACATCGGTTGTCCAAGAGCCAAACTTAAGTACTATAGCCTATGCATATCTATACTTAATTAGCTTTACGTATTACTTAAATAGCATTAAATATATACATTTTGTAAATTAATCTTGAGTGACTCCTATAAATACTTTTGTTTATTACCTTTCTGTTAAATTCAGTCTAGTTTTCGGTTTATATCATACCTAAACCTCATACACGTACTTCATAAATATGTATATTACACATATAGAATATTGGGATATGACATTATACACCGCGAAAAACACCACACCTCGACACCGCGAATTTGTATTTTTGAAAAATTAGTCGTTTTTTGAATTTTTAAAACCTAACCTAATTAAAAACAGTCAAATCTCATTGTTTGTTTTTCAAAAAAGAGGCTATACTCCAAATGGAGGCGTCCGCGGTGTCTCGCGGTGTCGTTGTTTTCGCGGAGTATAATGTCATATATCCGTAGAACATATATTGCTAACCTTACACTTGTCTTTCATTAATTATGCATGAATTGAAAATAATAATTATACCAAAGCCGTATTTTGCAATAAGGAATATGTGTTATTTATTAATGGTAAAATATGTATTTCACTGTACTGTATTATCTATTATGATGACTTATATAACCTTAGGTCTGATAACTAAACAGATAGCCTGCATTAAAATTCCTTTTAATTCACTTACTTAAACTTTAATTGTTTTATTAATTATGTATATATACTAAATAATTGCAGGTACCTGGTAGAATAATACACGCCATTGGGTATGCGAATGTTTTCCTGATTCCTGAATACTAATCTTATGTATTCAATCGGTTCACAATTCCCAAGGTAGTTAGATACATAAACTTATACGTATCTATTCATCTATCTATCATCTATTCATCTATTCACGTTTCGAGCTAGTCACCTAAGTGTCAAGTCTACATAACATAAGCATAAGCATTTGTGTTAATCGCTGTGTCATCTTAGTATTCAAATCAATATCAACTTACATAGTCAAATATCAACTTACGTAGTCAAAATGCCACCGAAAAAACAAACCAAAGTATCTACTGCTTGTCCTTGCCCGCTGTGCCTTTCTATCGTTGAGTATAATAGTGATAATGACGGGGGTCAATGCAACTGTTGCCAAGTGTGGCTTCACTATAGCTGCATGGGCGTATCTAAATCTGAAGAAAAGTTATATAAAAAGCTATCGGATAATTCTCCTCTAAAACTCCTATGTCCCACATGCTTTAAAGATATGAGAGACCTGAATGACATAAAGGCAGCACTCAAATCGCTTCAGGATCAGGTAACCAAGTTATCTCTTGATCTCAGTGCATGTAAAGGCCTGAACAATGCACCTCAGTCGTCTACAGAAGCTGAAGTAATTTACTCTCCTTCCCAAAATGCTAACAAAGCTTACGACAATAGGCAAATTGCTCAGGAAGTCCAGGACAGGTTGAGAAAACAGCGTAATCTTATGCTGTTCCACTACCCAGAGCTTAACGACAGCAATGCCGAAAGAATAAAGGAGCATGACCTAAAGTACGTATGCACAGTTGAAAGACTCATCGGAATTAGAGATTGCCGGAAAAATATTGTCGAGATATTCAGAGTAGGCATACGTAAAGACAAACCAAGACCGATTGTGATTGTATTCGCTGAAGAGTCTCACAAACAAATATTCCTATCTACATACTTAAACAAACGTCATCACCATTCTGAGCTAAAAGACTGCTTTCTTGCCCGAGATCTCACAATAATCCAACTAGCTGAGTTAAAAGAACTAAAACAAAGGAAGCCACCCCCTAATAGCTGACTACCACTACAACAACAACAACATAATACTACATTAATATACTCCAACGTCCTTTCTCTCCATAATAAGATGTGCTATATAAAGGATATGGCAATTAAGTTCCAGCCTGCTGCCCTATGTTTTACCGAAACTTGGCTTAATGACACCTACACTGACTTACAAGTGGCAATCCCTTCGTATAATATTTTTCGCTGCGATAGAGACGGGAGTGAGCATGGAGGTGTAGTTATTTATGTCCGCAAAGATATTTATGTATATAGGAAAATTCTCATCACTAACGTTGAACATGTATGTGTAGTCGTAACATTAGATGGTAAGCAAATCCCTATCGTCTGTATATACAAACCCCCGCAATCCGACAAATCCAGCATTAGCCTAGTAGATAGCCATATACGCAACTTGTTAAATGTATACAGCAAAGCTCTACCCAACGTAATGTTTCTTGGAGATTTCAACTACCCCGAAATAAATTGGATTGAGAATGTTTTTCCACCTGAAAATTCTGCTGGTGATTGCTTTATGAACCTATTAGATGAGTTGTACCTAGAGCAAATAGTTGATTTTCACACCAGAATTAGAAACGAAAGTAAATCATTGCTTGATTTAGTGCTAGTTCCAGATAAAAACATCATTAATAATATATACCCACTTCCACCATTCGGTAAAAGTGACCATGTAGTCATAATAGTTGACATTTTATTAAAATGCCCGTCTACCGAAAAAATTGTATATGATTATCGACGAGCAAGAATGTATGAGATGAAAACTCACCTTCAGAATATTGATTGGGACTCCACTTTCGAGAACAGCAGTACTGAATGCATGTGGATTGCTTTTAAGGACATCCTGCTATCGTCTATGGAAAAGTTCATCCCTAAGAAGACAATCTCATCTAACAACCCACGCTGGAGCTCTATGAAGCATAAAAAGTTCATCAAAAAACGTGATTGTGCATTTGTTCAGTATATTAAATCGAAAAGGAACTCTGAAAGACAACGGATCAACTGGACCATATATAAGAAAGCTAGAAACAAGGAAATTGTGGAAAGAAGACTCTGCAGAAAGGATTATGAGCTGAAACTATGCAGTGAATTCAAGAGCAATCCAAAATCATTTTACAAATATTGCAGAAATAAGACTGGGAGCTCTCTTCCAATGCTTGAAATAAATAATGGGATCATGACTGAAAATTTTAATGACGTTTGCGAGCTACTTGCCACCACATTTCACAATGTCTTCTCTGCAAATACAACTCAGATGAATATAATAATCACAGATAATGTAGATTGTTTTAGCATATCTGAATCTGAAGTAACACGTAAGCTATTTAACCTCAATGTACATAAGTCAACTGGCCCCGATGGAATCCCACCTCTAATATTAAAACAATGTGCCCAAGAATTGACAATTCCGCTACATAGAATATTTCAATCTTCTATAAATAAGTCTGAAGTCCCTGCTGACTGGAGAACAGCAACTGTAACTGGAGTTTACAAAAATAGTGGATCGAAATCTGACCCGAACAACTACAGACCTATCAGTCTCACCTCTGTGTGCTGCAAAGTCTTGGAAAGCTTCATTACAAAGCACTTACTAGCAAATAGCAGCATATCTAACAGGCAGCATGGGTTCAGACCCAGAAAGTCATGTTTTACTAACCTGCTCTCCTTTTTGGAATATGTGACCTTTAATGTCGACAAAGGTCACACAATTGACTGCGTATACCTGGATTATGCAAAGGCCTTCGATAAAGTCCCAATTAGCATACTAATTAACAAATTACAAGATCAACAACCGAATATCTCACCTTTTGTCCTAAAATGGCTAAGTGAAATTTTAACAGCTAGATCGCTGAAAGTCTCTGCTAACGGGAGTCTGTCTTCCCTTAAAGATGTAACTAGTGGCGTTCCCCAAGGGGGGGGGTATGTTCAGCAGTGCTCTTTGACCTTTTTGTGAATGACCTACCGAATGTCATAAAAAATGAAATTCAACTCTACAAAAACGACTCCAAGTTATATAGCATCCGGCAGGAGAATAATGACTCTCCTACATTACAAGATGACCTACATCATATAGCTGAATGGAATACTAACAATGTAATGTCCATTAACTCAAAGAAGTCACACCTTCTCACCATAGACCCTAAACCTCATACAACAGTTGCCCTCGAATACGAAGGAGAAATCTTAACTCCCAGTACATGTGAAAGGGATCTGGGAGTTCTGATCAGTGAAGACCTCTCGTCAACCCGCCAATGCCATAATGCTGCCCAGAAAGGAAGAGCTGTTTGCATCCAAATAAAGAGGTCCTTTAAATACCTGACCCCAGCATCACTCAGCAGGATAATAGTCACAAACATCAGACCTCATTTAGAATTCTGCAATTCTATATGGAACCCAATGCTTCGCAAAAACATTGAAGTGATCGAAAAAGTACAGCGAATGGCTACTCGAATCGTCCCGACACTGAGATCACTATCATACCCTGAGAGATTAAAAGTTCTAAATCTTCTTTCGCTTGAAGATCGTAGGAAACGTGGTGACTTAATTGAAACCTTCAAGATTATAAACAGCTTCTATGATTTAGACAGCACACAGTTTTTTAAGGTGGACAATGAGTGTAGAAATGGACCCCGCTTAATTAAGGCTAAATGTAACACTAAAGTTAAGACAACACTTCTTTACACAGCGAGTGATTAATGATTGGAATGCTCTTCCCTCTGGTGTTAAGTGTGCTAAAACAGTGAACATATTTTAAAAAAGACTTGATACTCATTTTAATTGGCCACAACCAAAAACGAATGAACCAAACCTCAGCTCAGAAACAGATTGAGTTTACAAAAGTGTCTAGTGAGCCCGTAGTTAAGAGCGTATTGCTCAAATTAGCGACAGCTAATTCTGCTCACTATCAATACTATACTACTATACTATTCAGTAGGTATCATCGACTGGACTGGAGATCATCTAAGCTTCCAACCCGCAAACTCAACTTTAATTTGTGGATTATATAATGATTATATGGTTTTGGATTCTATTGATTTATTAAAAACCTACAATTAGTATTATTGTCATTAAATTCTGAATTTACAGTACGATTTTATTTGTGTTTTTTTTTCACCTTAACGTACGTAAAGACGTTAAGGTGACATTGGTATTGCATAATGGCGGTTTGGATTTTGCTGCGCAAAATTAAAGCGATGCCCACCTCTATTAAAAATATTTATACATCCACCTATGTGTGTTCCATAAATAAAATTTTGCAAGGGATATTAAATATATATTATCAGTCAATTATATCTTTTATATCGTAAATAATTATATTAAAGTTTTTCCCATTGCGTAAGATCAAAGAATTAAGATATACAAACGTATTTTTTCAGGTATTAATAAATCTATTTATTATTCTCATTTGCTTAAAGATGTTTCTCGAAAGCTCACTCAATTCCTTTGTCAATACTTCTCTACAAAAGTATAAAGAATGGGTTTCAGATACAGGAGGTATAGAAAAATCACAAATATTTTTGAAAATAATTTAAACCTTTTCTTAAAGTTATGAACCGTGGATTGTGAACATTTTATATTGTGAATTATAGTGTATTATAATATTATCGTAAATATTAAATTGTTTAGTTATACAATACTAATTAATAATAATTTTGTTTTACAATAACACCATTATAGTTGTTTCATGTATGATGTAAAATAATGTCATATATTTTACATGTTGAACAATATTTATTTCATAGATCCCCGGGTCAAAGACTGGCTTTTCATGGAAAGTGCCGTACCAACAATTCAAATATCGCTCTTGTACATCCTTTGTGTCACTTACGTTGGACCATGGCTTATGAATTGTAGGCCACCTTACAAACTGAAGCGCACAATTCTTATTTACAATGCATTCCAAATTGCATTCAGCACTTGGCTATTTGTAGAGGTGAATAGTTATATACAAGTACAAAAGTTTTATTCTACAGTTGCTCTTATTAACCTAGTAAACAGAAAATAAATGTATCTACTTTTATCGAAAATTAAATGTAAATATTGAATTGAATTATTGAAATATCTCAGTAGGTGTGATGAGTAAATATTTTGGAGGTAGAACGTGTTTCCTTAACCCGTACTTAGGCAAGTGTGAGATCATTATCGCATTTTGACTTTGTCTATATGAAAACTTTTTCCTATTTGACTTATGACATTTTTAGAAAAATAAAAAAATGAAAAAAAATGAATGTGATATCATAATGCCACTATGCGATTTTGACCGCACATAATCGCACATGGTTTGCGATAAAAATCACATAGTGCGACTTTGATCGCACAGTTCGAACTTCATATAAGAGGAGTGTGAGATCAAAATCGAGACTACGATTGTCATTGAGCTTGCCTAAATACGGTTTAATATTTTGTTAAATTCGATATATGTATACAAATACATCCCAGTTAAAAGTTCATTAGTTTTGAATAGAACTATGAGTAAACTATGCTGTAGTACTTATTTTTGTTTTTAAATGAGTGGGAGTTCTAACATTTACCATAATATTTTTCATAGATGGGAATCGCAGGGTGGTTTACTGGCTACAGCTACAAATGCCAACCTATGGATTATTCTAGAGAAAAGGGATTTAGGGTAAGTTCATGTTTGTAATTGTAATATTTACTCTCAAATAACGTTTCATTAAAAATAAAACAGTTGTTCCGATTTGCATTCTTCATTCTTGGTATCAATATCAATTATCAAATCTAAGTAAAAAGGAGCAAAAAGTTGTAGAATAGCATGAATATGTACAGGGACTGTAGCTCACCAACTTTAAATATTTTTGTCAATAGATGGCCAGAATTTGTTGGTGGTTCTTCTTTTCAAAGTTTACAGAGTTTTTCGACACCGTAAGTCTATCTTATATATATTGTGATGCCGCGATGGAGAGGCTATGTGTAATTTAGCGTTATTTCATGTATTACGAATAATGGATTGTATAACGTAA
>JAQFYC010002328.1:0-26415 GCA_034694165.1 Tomocerus mixtus
AAAATTGATTTTGAAAATGTTCACACATCTTTCACTCAGTGCCTTTCACTCAGTCACTTTGTTTAATGGTTGTTGTTGTTACTGGCTGAGAGAGAAAGCCTCGTAATTGTAAGTGTAAGACAATACGGTTTGCACTGTACATACATGCATACTCGTTATATTTTTTGCAAGTTTGTAGACTATCTGTGGATATTCTTAGGTACTTATAGATTATCTACTATGTATGTATGTATACTTACATACATACGTAATGCATAGTTCTATACTGTATATATGGTGGAACAGACCAAATCAATTGTGGAATAGTAGTAAAGAGAAAATCACCTCTCGGCGTCTCTGACCACTTCAGAGTAACGTGTCCATTGAATAACAGGATTTCCTACAGTTTCACAGGAAAGTCTCACATCCTTTTTCGACACGACGTGGTGTTCAGTTCCAAATGATATCACAGCAACACCAACTATATACATAAAACATAAACCACATCTGTACATTACTTTTATTATGGCACATAGTTTTATAGGTCACACACACAGACAATCACTACTGCACATAAGTCATAATATCGTTAAGTATATAACTCAATAATAACTTATTATTTTCCATCCTATTCGAAATGGAAACGAAATGAAATAGTAGTTGCCGTTTGTTACAAAGGAAATTGCTAATGGACTGCTATTGTCGCCAAAGTTTTAGTATAATAAATAGCATTAGTATTTAATATACTTAACAACTAAACTTTTTCTGCTTAAATCAGTGTACGCATACATAGTGCGAAGTGCGTACAACTTGTGTGTAGTAAAGAAGCAAAAAACAAAAGCTCTGATAAAGAACTTTACTTTACACACCAAAAAAAACTTAACACTTACAGAATAGTATATGGAGCAAAGTGCGTGACAAATATTATTAATTAAGTTACCTGTAGTTACTAGACTTACCATGTTTCAACTGAGTTTTGACAGTGGCTACGCTATTTCCTTCGCCAACCCGCGTGGACGCTGAAACTCTAAACTCGTATTTCTCATCAATTTTTAGCCCATCGAACTGTAAAGTATATAATTCAGTTACAATCAACGCCTGTCTCATTGAAATCACAATATTTACACTAACTTTGTGTTTTTATAAGGAATTAAGCTACTAGGAAATATTTTCAGTAGGAAAGCTTGGTTGTTCCATGAGAATCTATAGGAGGAATTTTCCTTTACTGTCTCCTAGTATAAATTATAGGGAAATAGTTTCCGAAAGATTTTACTTGGAAGCGTGTAATGTCAGACGGGACTGTTCTTCTCCTGATGCCGTCATCTCTATCCCTTCCTGACTTGGCAGAGGGATCTCCGGGCAGAATGTATACAGTATATTTAGTTAGTAGGCCATTAGGCTCAGACGGTGGTAGCCAACTGACAATCGTTGACGAGGAAGAGCTGACAATTGCTTTTATAGCTGTAGGGCTTCCAGGCACTATTAATTCGTATTATAAAACCCATATGGTTTAGTAGGAAGTAGAAACTATATATTTAACATTAATCTGGCGAAGCATAATACTATATTGTCCCTATAGACTGTAGAGCTTAGAGAATTTTCCTATAGCTTTATAGAAAGCCTTAATTACTTTATAATTATGCATGTATGCAAAACAGGCTTACAGTCCTCTTTGGTGTGGCAATAAATTGGGACACTAAGTGGACCATCTCCAGCACTTGTGTAAGCTTGTACTTGAACACTGTAATTTGTAAATTTTGCTAGGTTGTTGACGTAGGCGTCGGGGGTGGAAGTTGTGCGGACTACAGCAGGCTCGCTCGAATCTATATGTACAGAAACAGACAGACAGTAGTAAATATCTCATCCAAATCCAAGTTATATAAATTAGAGAAACTTCCGTTGTGGCATGTGCGTATAGTAACAGCCAAGTCTACACACATTTTATTAGTGACAGAGACTTCCTATAACAATTTTCATTTGCATTGCATTCAGTTCAGCAAGCTACGCTCAATTAGCAGTAGTTTTGGATACACTGTCGATTCTCTGTAAGAGTAAGCATCTCGGCTATTTAAGAGGATACCTTCCACTACAACCACACCAAGCTTAAGTGATGGGTTTGTCTTGTCCTCAGCTAACCCATAGAATACACCACTGAATGAATTATTTTTATTTTATTCGAAATAGGAACAGAAATTCACACATTGAGTGTAAATGGGAATTTAATTCATTGTGTAAATGAGCTTACGAGATTTTAGGTGTATTTATAGCATTCGCAAATTAAAATTGTGAGAATTTATGCAGTAAGCATGCAATATTGGCATGAGTCATTAAGAAATAGTATTACAAGAGTCACCCAAATTATCTAATTGTAGTAACAGTAATATTAATATATAGTTACGTACAATTAATTTACTATAGCATTTACTTTCATAAAAAATTCTTTCACGATTAATTGTTACTTAGGTACACAGCTGCACTGGCACTGGTGTAAAATTAATGGAAAATATCAAAGTAAGCATAACATTATGTGACTTGACTATGACCTCATTATTTCTATGTATTGTATTGCAAAAAGTTGCTCTACTTTGAATAAAGGACCTTTCATTCGATTACTAGCCAAAATGTTTTCAATTTCAGCCCAATCTGTAATATTGTTACGTAAATCTTTGATCTTTGTAGATTTTTTTGTGTGTAAACGCTCTCTATATAGTAAACTGCTTGAAAGCATTAGATATTAGAAAATTAACATTGTAACTACTAACTACTCATTTCCAGTGCTAATACGAGGATTCGACTGTATTTGTACATGTGAACATAAAGTGGGTGAATAATGTGTGTAGGTAGTAGGTACATATGTAGTATGGATACTACATATAAGATACTTCATGAAAGTTTCCTTTTCAATCGTTTACGATATGTAGGGATATTACTTATTACCGTAGATTTGTTGACGGAATGAGTGAGGAAGTGTAGAATTCTATTGTGGTGTAAAATGTTCGGTATTAAGTGTAACATTCTGCTTACCCATTTGGTCAAAGTCGGCTCTCTCTAGGAAAACTTTATAGCCTTTGACAAGGCCTCGTGCCTGATCCGCTGACAAGGCACTCCAGCTCAGCCGAAGGTTCTGAGACGTGAGAGGAGAGCATTGTGCCCCTTCCGGTGCTGATATTGGAACTGTCAACCCATGTCATGTCATTTTAAATTACAAATCTCCAGCAAAAGAAACTTCTATTATACTTTTCCAGTTCTTTACTTACTTATTTACTTTATCAATAAAATAATTTCCAGTTTATTTTACACTCAAAGATATTGAAAAAAGTTTTCTCGCATTTTTAGTCGTTTAAGAAATGCTTACCGTCTTCCAGAGTGGTGGCGACCATTGGTTCCGAGAGAGGACCGGCTCCCATTCCATTGTAGGCTTGAACTACAACTTCGTAGGCGGTGAAAGGAGTCAGATTTCTCAAAAGATATTCTTGCATTGAATCTTTCCCTTCCACAGTGCTGAATTGGTATTGCTCACCCTCTCTATTCATTTATTCATTTCCATGCAAAAGTATTATGTTAGAAATCTAGACCGTCTTGTATGTAGGTTCATATACAAATATTTAAATGTATTCTATGTATGATCTGACTCTAAGTTACATTCTAAATCTCTAGCTACAAAAATACAAATGTTTTCTAAGTAGAAAGCTGATGAAAGCAAAATTTTATTTATTCTTCTCACCTGTATCTTTTATAGCCAACGTAATAACCTAGGAGTTGTCCATGCCAAGAAGCTTTCTCCGGATGTTCCCATGTGGCTTGAATGTCTGAAGAACTGACAGGAGCCACTCGGACGTTTCGCGGACGTCCTTCTGGAACTTCTCCGTCTGTTTTCACCTCCAGTCTCTATATAACCAAAACAATTCCCTTCGTAGGCAGAAATTCTTTCCATAAGGCAAAATTTACTTAAAAATCTACTATTTTGGAGCATAAATAACTAATACCTATTTGCAAATAAGCAGAGTTGCAATACAGACACGTACATAAGTAAGAAATGTTATTTTAGTACCATATGTAAGGTGAGTTATACATAACAGAGCTATTTATAAGCAGTACGTGTACTGATACATCTGTATACTCAGGAACTGCGAGGATGAACTATGGACTATGGACTATGAACAATGAACACCAGACGCCAACACCAACGCCAACAACATAACGCTTAGCAAATGTATGCAAAAGTTAAAAGCACTCGTGTAAATTTTTCACTTCCTCCTACTTGGCATTACACAGCTACAACAAATACTTACGGCAAACGTGCGTAGAATGCAAAAAATGTAAATTGCTCCCTAAGAATGCTTTTAGTTTTTGTTTGGAGGAGAAAGAAGGGAAAACCTACCTCGCTCCTTTCACTCTGACCAACTTGATTTTCAGCGACAACAAAGAAATGGTATGTAGTAGCCGGTCGTAGATTCCCAACTGTTTCAGTGAAAACGTGGCCAGGTACGTTAATCTCCTGAGAGTCCATCATACCATTATCTGAAAATAAAATAAACATACGTAGCTTTAATATTCTCACTACTTCTCAAGTATTGCATTGGAAGCTATATGTACCACTCAACCTAAGTAATATGTATGCACACTGGAAAATATTATAGAAAGCTGACACCTGTCTCTCTTGATCTATTTAATATGAACAGAAAACTTTATTTTGTAGCGTGGGAAGCATTTTACTGCATTGTCGGCAATTTTACTTGCTCTAGTTTTGCTTAATAGAAGAACAATCTTCCAAAGTGTATCTAATAATAATATTTTGTAATTTATTTTATTTTATGTAACAATATTATTTTATGTGCGTTAAGACAGACTGCAAATGCAAAATTGTTTGCTTTATTTACATAGAATCATGGCTTAAAGCTTTCAAGAAGCACTTTCATGTTTATTCTACAAATTACTAACACCGTACTAATGTAGTTAGTATTTGCGTAAGTACATTCAAAAAGATCCCAGCATAAATAATAACAGTATAAACCATAATTGTTTAAATACGCTCAAAATAAACCCTGGCCATAATTGGCAGCCACCACAGTACAATATACATAAGACTTTCGAATAGGCTCACAATTTGGTACCTATTCACTGTACTTTAAATGCAGTTTCTTTAAGGATACTGTGTACTATGTACATACTGTATCTTAAATTGCATTTCGTTTGTGATAACTAGAGCTGTTGAAAATCAAGCATTTAGATTCGTTGATATAATTATAAAATACTTGACTCTGTCTAAACTTATATTTAAGGATGAGAATAGTAGAAAGGGGGTAAGATATACAAAATGTCACTCACTTGTCTCCTCTTTGTACTGAATAGTAAACTTAATGATGGGACTATTTCCGTCCTGGGTGAGAATCCAACCCAAACGAAGAAAACGACTTCCCTTTGAAATTACATGGAGGTTCCTTGGTGTTTCTGGTGGCTCTATAATTTTAAGTTTTCATTTTCGTTCAATTTCAGAGAAAATCCATGGAAATGAATGAATGAATGAATAGAAAGGAGACAGGAAATGAATGAATGAAAATCCAAGCCACAGAAGAATAGTTAACAATGTATCTGGTTCCACTAATTGCTATGCACAGGAGATTGAAAAGCAATGGAGATGCAAAGAGGGACATGGAGATGAAGTAAGGTAATGAATTATCCTGCCAGCCTCGTGGTAGCTGCGAATTAGGTAGGAAGTAGGAAGCCAGGCCAAAGACAGACAGCCCAGACCAGCAACCAAAATAACATAGTGAAAATAGGAGAGAGAAAGCGTAGTGGGTGAAAGTGAGAGTTAGTTGAGGATTTGATAATGAAAGGGAAAAAGGGTAATAAGTAAGAGAGTTAACTTACCCTGAACATAAAGCCACAAAGATGCCTGGCTTCTTCCATGTCGGTTCACTCCGGAGCAAACATACCTGGCTGTGTCCTCTCTCCCAACATTATTTACTGTCAGTTCCGAGAAAATTCCCAAAGTGTTGTTCATACTGCGAATTTGATACCTAAAGGAGTGAACCAACACAAAGGGAGACCCGTGAACTCACTTTATTTTACTTTACTAACATTTTACACTACGCTAGAAGCTCTTAGCTCTCAAAGTTATACTATAGGTATAGTGTCCTAGTCGGAGGATCTTTCACACAAAAAGATCAATTTCATTAATTTAACAGACAATTTTCTCAAATACGAGTAGCAAATTAATGTTATTGCAATATTTTGTGTATTTAGGTCAGTAATTAGCAATAATGTACTTAGTTATGTGATTTGGAATGAAAAAAATTCGATTAAAAAAGGCCTATATTTAATGGCACTATATAAAAATTTACTTTGCCATGAGTTTTCCCATTTATTTACCAAAATAATATCCAAAAATCATAAAAATACTTACTTTGCCATAAGTTTCGGTAGAAATGACCCAAGGAAAATGTTACTAATTGATTACTATTACTAAATTAAGCTTTAATTTAATTTTTCCTTAGAGCATTTTTACCAAAACTTGAGGTATTGATATGGGTTTTGGATATTGTTTTGGTAATAAACAAAATAATGGTAAAGTTTGGGGGGAAAACTTATGGCAAAGTAAATTTTTAAAAGTGCCATTAAATATAAGCCTTTAAAAAAGCAGGCAATTACAGTCTTCATCGTTTCTTTCACAATTTTAAGACTAAAGTGTGCTCAGACCTACTGTGGTGGTACTGCCGGATAGGTTTTTAGTGGCCACTGACCTATATGCTTTATAATATGATACGTACTATAGAAATATGGCAAGTAAAATAGCACCTAAAGCATGTAGGATGAAATGTGTCTTATGAGGATATCGTATCACATCACACCTACCCAAATAAGTTTTAGGTTGAATTAAGTCTGAAGTTGAATATGCATGTTTTGTGCTATGTAAGATAAATATAGCTACCACCTATGTAGAGTAGGGTTAGATGAAACCATTTAGGTAAAGCCAACCTAGCTTTACACATTACTTTAGTTCACTTTACATAGTCATAAATTTCCTCGCCCCCTTTCTGCCATTTTAACTTAAGAAACATTGAAATACGGCTAAATAGGTTTAAAGCTTATAATCCCTTCCTAATTCTCTTCCCTAGGTTCTAATTTTCCCCAATGTAAATTAAGATATCGGAATTCGGGAGAGCTATTTAGATTCCGTACCCTAACAATGTATGTGTAAAGATATACTTGCTAATTGTTAATGTTAATGTTACGTAGCAAAGTTTGGCACAATGAAAAAATGTGACCGATTTTCAAGGATTATTTTTGCAAAACTTTTTCTTCAAAACCTAACAAAAGAGTTAGTATTCGTACTTATATGTACTCCAATTATTTTTGTTATCATTTTATAGTTGTGCAGTATATGTAGTATGTATGTAAGCATTTTTAAGTAGTTTTGTAACACTAGCACAGAAAAGGACACCACATCGCATCCTGTTAAGAATCCTCAACATCCGTTTAACTGTTACCTACATTCTCGTTATGGTATTTCCCAATTTGAGTTTATTTTTACGAGGCTGTGTAAGAAAAGTCGTAAAATTTCAAAGGAAATGAGCTGTTAATAGTAGTGCACAAAGAAAATATATATTCGTAGATAGTACAGATACGTGGTGAAAAGGAGGAGGAGGGAGGCGAACCTGAAATCCACATCGGGATTAATATCAGCAAGACCGCGTCTCCAGACTATGTCCGTAATCGGAGCATCACCAGACATCTCACATCGCAACAAAGCAATCCCTCCGACTTTGGCAGTAACATTTTGTAAAGGCTCTTTCACTTTCACAGGAACTGAAATATAATACACAAACCAAGGAACCAACACATAATTTCATGCAAATACAATTCACGTTTTTATAACACAACCAATGATCATTTTCTTGTGTTCTGGCACCGCTCTCTGCATCCCATGAAATCAAAAGCTTACTTACAGCTATCTCACAGTTCCTGTGTTTTGTGTGTGTGTATCCTGAAGAATATTTGCTTAAGACTCCTGTAGAAAACCTTAAAACGACTACGCAATAAACAACTGCGAACAATATTTTTACAATTCTATGGCCAACCCATCAATAAGTGTAAGTCAACAAAAAATTTCAATGTAATTTGCAAATATTGCTTATATATGAAAAAGACCAAGTCAACTTGGGGACAACAGGGGACGTAAAAAGGTCAAATTAATTTTTCCACAAAACGAAAAAAGTCCAAATTAACTTTTCTAATTGAACGATAGAAAGACAAGTCCACAAAAATAGGCAAATAATATGCGCGTTAAAAATAATTTGTGAAATTGTTTGGGGTGTTGGTCGTGCTAAGGTTCGGCTGAGGGGTCGTGACAAACACTGAGTATAAAATTCCATGTACAAAATGTACATATTTATATACGTATATATAGTATCACTCAAGGTACGTTGATATAGTAACGTACCTTGGTATCACTATTATAGTTTCTTATCGTAATATAAAACTGTATTATTGACTTTTTTAGTTGCGTTATCAGTGTCACCACTACAACAACAACTTCCTAGTTTTGCTCCAGAGCACAATATAAAATGACGCGACAAGAAATATCGTACTCTTCCCTAACCATAAGTAAATAACTTACAAATCTCAACCACAAGAAGAATTGACTACCATGCCAAGCCAAGGCGGCTTGCTTTCTTAGCTCTTTCCTTTGAATATATTTAGTGCTTACTTGATATTATATTATTCAG
The DNA here is from genome assembly GCA_034694165.1 of Tomocerus mixtus. Classification (NCBI taxonomy): domain Eukaryota; kingdom Metazoa; phylum Arthropoda; class Collembola; order Entomobryomorpha; family Tomoceridae; genus Tomocerus; species Tomocerus mixtus. The sequence continues at coordinate 8,709 of JAQFYC010002328.1, forward strand.
ATGACTCAGTCTCAGTCACCTTAATGAAACTCAAAATAACTTTGAAGAAGATAAAAACTTTATACTCCTATATAACGAAATAATGTTAGTATCGGTCTTTCCTAGGTGCAGCAGCTCGATATCTGAACTGTTTTGTTGTGTACTAAACAATTGTTTTTATGGCGAAAGCAGAGGTAAAAACTTCTATTCATTTTCTGCACAAAAATTGAAGTTGCGTGAGTAATATTTATATTGCTGCGTATTTAGTTATTTTAAAGATGTAGTATTTTCTCTTCATTTAAATTAGACCCAGTTACATAATAAAATTCCAAGAGAGGCTTACATAGTGGTTGAATGAACAAAAATAATTTCCACATCACATAATTATAAGTAAAGGGCTGAGAAAAAAATACATTATCTTCGGGAAACTGCAAATTACTCAGTAGTATTTGCATAGCTTAAAATTGGTGTAATTTCCAGTTTTTGTTACTCCTATTACGGAAAGGTAAAAGCTATTCCAAAATTAACCTAATTTTAGTGAAACTGTCAATTGAGTTTTAGGAAGTGCCTAGTAAGACACTAATATAAGGCCAAAAGGCCACTTCTAGAAAATAACAAGCAAAAATATTATCTGTAGGTATATTTTACATTCAAGATCGCTGCAGTGTAGGACATACCTACACTCCATAGGTATAGTTTTTAATAAGATTTTATTTTTCGCAGTTTTATAATCAGAATTTGCGTCAAAATCTTGGTAAAGTACTCATTATTAGATTTGAAAGTCCCTGAAGTGTTTAGGTACACTCATTACCCTAAAGTACTTTCTATAGGTACTACATAATTGTATCCGTAAAAAAAGTTACTTAACAGGCAACTACTGAGTTAAATTACGTAAAGATCATATCTTTTAATTATAAGTCTAAGCAATCTCCTTGTTCCTCATTTACCTACTAAGTATTTAAAAGGGGGGCTAAGGTGAGCATCTCAATTAAGAATTAAAAACAAATTGGAAATGTGCAAAAAAGGTTGTTAGAAGGAAGATCCTTTGACGATAGGTCACATTCTGATCGAAGAACGCATATTGAATAATTCTTAAGCATTAACCTAATGCCGTAATATATTATGTTTAATAGTTAATGTCTTGGTTAAGGAGGTCAATCTGCTGTTGATGCCTAATCGAAAGATGTAAGTTCACGTACAGGTTCCACATTACATACAAGTTAAGACAGAGAGTTGTTTACCAGTGCGGTGAATAAAGTAACATGATAGAATCGCACGCAATTTGGATGCAGAGAGGTGGATTTAATGTCAGCAGGTCAATTACCATTAACAATGATGCGAATAACTTTGCTTAGGCCGGAGCCGATGCCGTTGGAGGCTTCGCAGAGATAAAATCCTTGATGAAGTTTCCTCAAGCTGCGAATGAAGAGTGTGCCATTGGCATACGAAAGAGTCTCTTCGGCTCCAGGCTGTCCATTGTTCGACGACTGCATGGAAATGTCTCTGTAGTTTTCCGGACGATTCCCTGCATGCAGATGCATAAAATAATATAATAGGATATTATCAAGAAATGAGATAATGCATACATAATGTATATATACATACCATTACACCACATCTACCTATCTGCTATCTACATCTTCATCTACTACATGTACACTTATATCTCGATATCCTATACCCAAGTATAAACATCCCATCATCATAGTGTAGAACTATATAGGGAAAGTATGCGTGGAATGGGACATTATCTCTCTCTTCATGTAAATAAGTACTAATATAACCTACTATAGTACCTAGTTACTGCAATATAATAAAATAAAGTATATTACATGAAGTACAGAGCAGTAGTGCAATAGTATATATAAGTCTACAGGTCTACACCGTCTGCCTTGAAGTTTTCTCCGTTTAATGCGCTAAAACTTAAGAAATACAAATAGCAACGCAAATATAAGGTGCACCAAAAAGATTTCACATAAATATGGTCAATTTACTTCTTTGGTGTTTATAGAAAAATCCCAATGCAAAATTTACTCAACGTTGTAGAAAATTGATAATTTTTTACAACATTCAGTACCATGAATAAGGTTTACATATAATCTCAGTTGTAGTTTATAATTCTTGATATATTTTGTCTAACATGACAATGAGATTTAAAAAAAAAATTGTATATTTTTTATTATTTTTATTCCCCGATTTGTAACAATCTTTACGTTAGACAGTGTAAAAGAATCATTACGATTTACCAGACCACAACACAAGGGTAGATATAATAATTCAGATAGATAATACAGTATACCTATAGTAGTACCTACCTATCTGCATTATTAGATGGGCAAACTATTTGCAGTTTTACATATCCTCGTAGAATGTAGTTACCTAGCTACTTGTACTCCTCGTTCAATGTGCCTATAAGATGTAAGGATCTATCGTAAGTTGCATTTTGCATTTGAGGTTGGGTTATACGTTCGGTAGAGGAGGAGGAAGATTCTAAGGAAATCTAGTCTAGCATGAAATAGAAAAGTCGTCGAAGTCGAAATGACATAGGGAAACTAGTGAAGGTGAAAAGCTTTGAGAGTGAGTAAAAGGCGAATGCGGGGAGACCACCCAAAAACATTCTAAACTCATTTCCCATCAAAACAAAAATAGATCTAATCCGATTACGAGAAATGAATTATTTATGAGTAGTCTTCTCTCCTGTTCTACGGAGACGGACTCACTTCCTTCTCCTTCCTTCAGCCTTTCTTTAGTTATTCTACTTTGTACTCTCCCTCTGATGTGGTTTGCTTTGCTTTGGGTTAGAGGCTAACTTAACTAAGCTACTCCGGGGCAGAGTCAAACTACTACTACAAGTACAAGAATACTATTATAATGTGCACATTTATAAGTGCAATAGGATTTCCCTATAGAAAACCTTCGGGTACCTACTTATCTCTACTAAATTTTAAAAATATGTATGTATATGACTATAGTATTTAAACTAGCAGGTTTTTGTATATTAAGTTCTCCTTTGTTTCTCTTTACCGTGGAAGCACGCTTATTAAAGAAGACAGTATAATATATATATATATACATAGTAGTACATACCTACATTATGAAATTATTCTATCATGAGAAAATGTTAGAATGTACAGTTTTGATTTTAATGTAGACTTTCCGCTTTCTCATTATTATATTCCACTGAAGGCTGCTTATAGTGTACATTATGTAGATTGTCACGTTAATTAGATATATACCACACATAATCAAAAGGATTAATTTTAAGTATGAAGGGAAGTCGGGTGTTCATTTAAAGATTCTATAGAATAGTACCTAAATATTTAAGATGCTTTACAAATTGTTGACAATGAATTTTAGTTTGAGTGAATGTTTATCGTTTCATATGTATTTGTAGGTATCTAAGTGTGGAATAGCTGCTGACTTGCTACATCCTTGTTATAACAATTAAAATTAATTGTATAATAAGTACCGCTATTAGTATTAAAGTTTTTCTTTGTCTATATTTTATATATTTATGCATCTTTCAAATACCCACATCTACAGAGTCAATAGACAACATTAGAAAAATGAATGCTGACATTGAAATATACTTTTCGCTCACTAACTACATACCCAACTCGTAAGGAAGTAGTACATAGAGATATACACACTGAAAGTACCAAGTAGGGAAATTATTTGTTCCTTCCGTATTACATCACAATGTACTTACCTACGTAACTTGTGCATATAGATACCTCGCCACCGAACAATGTCTAGGTTCTACATGGCAAACACTATAATGTTTCCATTGCATTAGCCACTAATATGCACATACCTATACAAAGACAACCTATGCGTATAGAGTCACTTTTTTATACTTTAGCAAGTCAAGTCAATGTTTAGGTTATGTTATGTCCTTAAAGTGGATAGAATACGCACCCGTGCATTATTATGGTCGGAATGGGAAATCTGAATCCATCCATTAATCTTGTCTGTGTGCAAAACCGAACCAGACACTATATCTACAACAGAATATCCCATTCTACAATACTAATACATACAGATGCGGACACTTCTCAAGTATAAACTTCCACTTAAACTTATACTCTTGAGGATGGGATGTCTATGTAGCATGTTGTTACTACCTATGCTTATATTCGTATTTTTGGCTACAGGGGATTTCATATAAGGATCAGGCCAAACTTATACCTATATATGCTAATTTCTAAATATAATTCTCCTGTGCTAAATATTAAAATATGAGTTAAGCGAATACATTAGCTGTAGAGTTATCTTCTGAAAACACTTGAAAAGGACAAGAGAGTTCAATGTAGTTCTTAACAAACGATTTCAATTGAAATGAGCAAAATGTTAAAGGAGAAGCTGACTTTTCTGTTGTGTGTAAAATAAAGAAAGTATAAATATATTTAGAGAAAGTAAAACAGGAGTAAACTTGTTTTCCCCGTCGGTCTATACTATATAAGCACATGTATATATACTTACCTCAATACATGACTATTTATTGTAATATTTACTGATCACAAGCGAATTTATACTTATGTACCAGGATATACCATGTATCTCTGTATCTGGTATTTCTGTGTACATAGTACATACCAAATTCTGCTGTTCACTTTCTTTTGTAGGAAGAATGAGAGAAAGTTATAGGTATTATTAGTTAGTGTGTCTACTCAACTAGTCGAGCGACCTCGGCTAATCCCAATAAATTATGAGTTCCAGGAGGCTCATCTACTGCCAGATGTTACCACCCAAAAGGACAAAGAAAAGAGAAAGTTTGCCTTCTCTTATACATCTACTCCAATATACTTAGGTATAATTTTTCTATTTCTTTGTAGATTGTCTATATACTACTTACTATACACTAAATGCAGTATACCATACCACAAAAGATAAAGGATGTATGTACTTTGAGTAATTTGCTTACCCAGAGCTTTCTTCCAGGCAATGGTGGGGCTGGGGAAGCCATCTGCTTGACAGTGTAGGGCCACCGGACTACCTTCTGTCACTTCGGTATCTTTAGGCTCAACGACCCAACGTGGTGGCACTGCATCCCCATTCGAGTTATCACAACAAATTAATTATTTTCATCACTTTCACCATATGCCACATGTTTCTTTTTTAAGTGCTTTGTCTTATCTACCAAAATACACTAAATACATATGTGCAACTACTTTAACTGTGCTACTATTTGTTACTACAAATTACATACGTATTTTATACAGATACATACGTTTTAATAAATAACAGTGCAGTGCAAGTGAGTAATGGCTCATGCTGCATGCTTCATGCAGTACGTAAACGATTATCCATCTTCAAAATTAAAGCTGTGCCAATATTGGGCTTGATTTAATACATAAATCTTCAATAATTCTTATAAACTTTAGATAAATGGAAGAGAATAATTAGTTTTGTGCTCAAGAGTGAAAACACTGTGACAGAATGATAAAAATCCGGAACCCATTAAGTGTTTAAGATTAGAATCGGTGCGGTGCTTTGGTTGTGCAGTGCAATTAAACGACGAGGAAAGGAACAACGGTGTGAAATGAAGTGCGTTGATTATGCAGTGAGCAGTGCAAATGTTATTCGGCCTTCCTTTCAACTTTTGTGTGTCACATAAGTAAAAGTGAGATAGCATCTGATTTGATTTGGTTGTAGCATTTGTAGGAGAGTTATTTTTTTATTATATTTGTGTAGGTAGGTAGTAGGTATGTTCCTCTGTTGTATTTGTATTTCTATTGGTTTAATAAATTCACTTTTTTGGTTCTTGACTCGGCTGAACTAGAAAATCCTTTATACAGGGTTCACTCACCGTCACTTTACTACATTTACGTATACAGTACAATACCTTATAGTAGTCAAGTCAATCCAGCATTTACCATGTAGGTAAATAAGTAGATAGATAAGTGTATTGTGTGTGTAGCTAAGGTATAATGCAATGTGAGCCTCTAGAGAAGGGAAATAAGTTGCAAGTACATAACTCCCAGTTTTCAAATAAGCTGCTTACATTATCCTAAGCTTTTGCCTCTTCTATCTGTATAGTCAATATATCGTCCCTTATATAACAACATTAAGCAACACAACCTTTTTATGTACAGATGTATGCACATTATAATGCAAAATAGGAAACACAAACTTTTACACAATATAAAAGGCCTACATAGCACATATGCGCCATTTGATGCAGGTTAGATTTTTCATTCTATAAAAAATGGTTTGCATCCTATTTTGATCATATATACATAAGTACAGATATATTAAATAGGAACACCTTGCAGTGCTTGCCCTGTTGTATTTTAACATAGTGTCTGCATTTATAGCGTCAGAAGCCGTTTTTAGGTGTACATTTTATTTGGTCGGATTGGATTCGCTTATTTGACTAAACCAAACAAACCGGCGATATTGGGGATATTGGAAAGTGTAGAAAAACAAGCTTAAGCCTAACCAAACCAACCTTTGTATGCATAATAGCAAGTGCCGCAAAGATAAACATAAATAATATCCTTCTACATAGTAGAATCAATATAAGTAGCTCAGTTTCAGCTGTATGTACGCTAGTGTAACATATGACATCAATCTGGTGTCAAATGTTCCAACAACAGATTTTCACTACACACAGAATATATAAGTATTTATGCAGTGTTTACACACTGCTTTCTTTTTGGCTATTATTATATTATTGTAGTATATCTGAACTACATACCAACTTCATTTTAACTTTAAAACAAGAATATTACACATAATGTAGCCAATGAACGGCATGTTTCTTACAAATGGTCAGTTTAAGCTGCTCAAAAGCCGTCTGCTATGCCAAATTTGTTATGTCGCGTGAAAAATGACAAAATGTTTTTCTTGTATGTATAGCTCTGTGGAAATTTTATATTGCATATAAAAGTAGTACGTACATGTACAATGCATAGCTTTGAGATGTATTTAGATAGGTAATAAAGAAAGCTAGGAGGTTAAAGTTTCTTTGGCAGACTAGCAACATGACCAGAACACAAACACACTATTATGTATCTGTATAGAGAGAAGAAAGAGAAAGAGTTATGAATTTTACTGTAAATAGTTTATTACTTATATAGTTCACAGATAGAGTATACTATAGTCATGTTGTATAGTGAACAGACCCGTCTGCAGTCAAAGCAAAGGGAAACATGAACGAAAGAATAATAAATTGTGACATCGCATGATGTTCTCACATTACCACAAGGAAAAATACATACATGCCACTTTTCGCATTTAAGGGAATTGGGAAATATCTTGAGGAAGGATCTTCATGTTGTATGTACTATGTTGTATTGTACTACAGATAACAATAAGGCTACTTAATAGTCTACAGTAGTACAAGGGAAGACAGGCCGTAATGATAAATTGAAAACAATGCACAATGCTTTGAAATTAATGAAGAAAATAAATTTTAAGGAAACCTACATTTATTTAACAATTTATTAGGTAAATAGAGCACTGTGCTGTAGAATAAAAGAGAACAATAACAATTCCCAGGAAGTTCCTATACAAACATACTATGAAAAGAGATATATAAAGCATTGATCATCAAGAACCACTCCTTTAAACCATAGAATGGCTGTGCCATCAACAATTTCACAAAATTAATGTATCATTCCTTACTTATAAATTCCCAAAATTTAAAAATTTAAATTCGAAAGCCTAAGAAGCAATTTTCATTAAAAATTCAATTTTGCTACTAGTACTAATGGAAATTCGCAAAAGTCAAAGTTTTGTAAAATTATTTGTTTCATTACCACAGAGGGGCCCTGATGATCGCTAGATATAAGCGTAGGTATTACTATTTTATGTAGTGTTCTGAAGTTTAGTGTTTACATGCTCAAGATATAACTTTCACCATCTATTAGACGAAATACATTTTGGGAGTAAGAGTAATTAGGTTGTAATATCAAACCTGTTAAGGAAATTTAGGTATAGTTGTTGGTGACAGCCAACTGTTTGAGGTTGATAATGTTGAGCAGACCAATAAGAAAGTAGATTACAGTATCACATGCAATGGCACGTCTTATTTACGACAGGAGAAAGGAGAAAGCTCCTAATCAAAAGTACAGGAAGGCACTAAAATGAGCTCCAGATGTTTTCCCATTAGGAGCAGGAAGCTACACAAGGGCCTACTACTCCACAGGCGACACCAAAACCACAGATATCTATATATTTCTATACGGCAGATGTTTTCCTATGTATTTCTAACAGTAGTAGCTATTGTCTACATGTAAGTACTTATAAAGTATTAAGATTACTAAGAAATGAGAATTACTCCGAGTTTGATAGTTATAGGCGTATCAAATGCACTATGATAAATATAATGGCTAACTAACTTGAATGTTGAACGTTGAATGTTGAACGTTGAGTTGAACTATAAAGCATGGAAGTGTCTGGAGACCAGATCTAGTTCTAAATGGGGCAAGGCAAGGCAAGGCTAGGAAACTCAAACTACAGAGCTAAAGTCAAAGAGAGGAGGAAACGGACGAACCAGACACGACAGACAGGACGACGACGACCGCTCATAGAAAAAGAGAATTGTCAGGGAACTGCTCTTTTTCCCATTAAATATCAATTTGATGATGATGGGAGAGGAGAGCATAAGGAAACTAAGGAAAGGGAAGCCAAGGGTTATGTAGGCTAAAGAACTCTAATGTATTCTATGAAATAGAATGGGCAAAGAGGATTGGGTCGACGAGAGTCGAGGCGTCATCCTTGTCATAAGTGAAAGTGGCATTTATTTCATATCCTCTACTCTGTATAGCTACTTACAGTTCACAGTACAGAGTACAGGGTTCATACCCGGAAGGACGCTTTCATCTCAATTCTCAATGTGACTCAAATCTACACTAAGAAGTTGGAACACATAAAATGGAACCTTCCATAACGTTCCAGGCTAAATGTCCAATTTTGAATGGAATGAGTTAGTAGAATAAGTAAGTAAGGATATCTGTATGTTACTACGTACCTACTTAAATACATACATAAGGTATAAGTAATATAGTACAGAAAGTAAAGTAAATAGATACCTAAAGCAGTGCGGTGAAAGCAGATCTCAGACTTCATGTCTACTTTCACTCTTCTACGTCTAAGGATGTTGAACTTGCAGTCTACAGTACACGGAGGGAAGGTGAGGTGTTGTGTTTGATAATAATAATGGTAATACTACGTGTACACGGAGGAATAGAGTCGTTGCATGCAAAATGCTTAATGTCCCAACATAACTGAACAATATGTACATGACATATAAATGTAAAGGAAGATACTAAACATACGTACCTATGTATATGTATACATACACATATGCTATCTGTATAGCTTAAAGAAAGTGAAAAAGAACAGCATTTGGAAATGTGCAGGTTGGGGTGTTGGGTAACTTCATTTTGCATTTACATACAACTACATCTTTCTTTACAGACACTACATATACTATTTATGTACTTCCCTATGTCTGTATGTGTACAAAAGAATTTTTCTACTCCTGTTGTATATATTCAGATAAAGAGATAATAGAATATTCTCAGAAGTAAAAGCATATTTATGTACTAGGTATACTTACGTATACTGTAAAAAGGATAGAGATTAGAGAGGAAGGGTAATAATATTATCTGGCCGCAAAAACTTTTATAAACACTAATCGTAAGTAGGAGTGCATATTCTGCATACGTATTTACGTATTTAGGTATGTATATAAAGGGTAGACAGGGAAATGAACGGTAAGTAAAGTAAAGTAAGTATTCTTGTGAAAATTCAGCGAGTATTTGTTATTATGTATATAGCTTTGGTGTTATGTTGGTTTGGGGTTGCCTTAGTTAGTTAGTTTTGGCTGAGTTAAGTTAACTGATGGAAAGAAAGAGTGAGAGTGAATAGTGCGAGTTGGCTGAATTGAGTCTGGGAATTAGGACGGACTTTTGTGGGTCCTGCGAGGCAATAAAACGGATGGTGGGAAAGGCTCTTGCGTTATGGTAATGCTCTCATGCAAATTATCCACTCATGCTAATGAAAAACACGGGCGGGAATGGGAATGGCAATAGCCGACGAGAGCCTCCACGTTCTCCTGCCTGCCCCATACAAAGCACTATATACTACAAAGATGGCTTACAAACTGACACACGGACTGAGTAAATTTAAGTTAACAGGAGTGTACTGTGCATTTTGCAGTTAGTGCCAAAATACATGGTTCCTTTCGCTTCTTCTGAGGATACCTAACTGTAAATGCACCTAAATACCAAATCACTATACCTATTTACATAAGAATGCTATATGTATGTGTAGTGTATAGAAAACTATAAGTACATATACTAGTAGGTTAATGCTTTAGCTTATTGTATCAGTGTTATAGAGAACAAGTAAGTAAATACAGCGCTTAAGCTACTCACTGTGCCTTTCGGGTGTCGGTGCAAATGTGCGGTTATGTTGTGCTTTGGATTTGGAAGTGAAAGTGGTGAAAATGCCGCTGGCATCACTTTCACTACACTTTTACTAGTATTAACAACCAGAGAGAGTCCACTAATAATACTTGTGCTTATGTAACACAGAATACTATAAGGATGGACTTTATATACAGTTAGACAGTAGCTTTTATGTAATGCAGTGGAGTAACTGTGCTTTGTTTTGGTTTCTTGTGTGCGTTTAGGCGTAAGTTAAGTGAGGGTCGAGTAAATCTCACCACGATCAGTTCAGTGAGTCAGTTTAGTTCTACTTTCCCCTTTGGCGAGCCCTTCTTCCTTTAGCTAGCATGTCAAGTGAGTGAAAGTTGTAGTAATCGTGTAGGAGGTACATAGTACTCTGGTGTGGAGAAAGTTCAGAAAGGCTTTAGGCATTAGATAGTGTGCAACAGATGTACCAGACCATACCATACAAATGCCACATATAATATCTGCTCTGCTTGTGCTTCCCGATGAAAGAAAAGGATTGAATGATTCTCAAAACAGAAAAACAGATTGTAATTTTGGATTCGGAGATTTTTGTGATTCGTACAAGCTCAGATAATACAATATGTGTGTATTGTAGATGACATCGTTGTTTAAATAACTAATATGGAACACAGCAACTTTTACTCACACATTTTCTTACATGAATCTATTTTCTCGAACTTTCACTTGGGAATTCTTTTTAAATAATTAATATTTGCGTAAAATTATTTTATTAATTTCTTTAAATGCCCACTAATTAGAAAAGAAATTTTTTATGATTATTTTTCTTATATCAGAAAGAAAGCATCAAAATGGAGAAAGTTAAGTAAAAGTTGCGTAATCCAAAAGAAAGTGGAAAATTTTAATTTTTTTTCTTTAAATAATACATAACCTATTGCGCTATATTTAATTAGTCGTTCAAGTTGAAGAAAACCAGTGCGATATTGCGGTGTGCGGTGCTGTTTAAGTAAGTGGGGTGCTTTGCATTGCTTGTGCTTCATTAGCGGTGCTGTGCGATTATACAGTTTCATAAATATGTATGATACAGTACACTATTAGTTAAGGTGAGTACAATTTGTATAGATTTAATTATTGTGCTGGTGCTGTTGTTTTGCGTATATTTTTAAGGTTAACGGTAATTGTTGTAATAATAGGTACCGCGAACAACAAGAGGCGCCGTGGCTGAGACCTCATCAACCGAATTGGATATTTTGCAGGTGTAATTGCCCGTGTGTGTTGAATCTACTCTCTCGATGGTGAGCATAGCCGAGTAGGCGTCCACATGGAGTATTCTTATCCCTCTCTCGTTGCTGCGGATCTGTTCCATGTTTTTGAGCCAAGTGACTGTTAAGTTTGTCTGTTCAATGTCTCCCTGCTCCACAGAGCAAATGGCTTGGACACGAATGCCTTGCGAAACTTGCGGAGGGAAGGTGAAGGGAGCTATCCTCGGAGGAACTGCAACAATCATCATTACAACAAAGCCGCCCATTACTCCCAATTTCCCTCTCCAAAAGAAAAGAGATGGCTTTCCCTTCCAGTCGCCAGTTCGCCCGCCGTTTATTTTGCCAAACTCACACTTTTATCTATTTTATCGCATCCGAGTTCGCCTTCTCGAGTGGAGGAACATGTTCTTTTCAAGCTATCTAATGATTTCCAAGAGACAGACACACTTTCATTGCGAGAGTTATTAGCTCAACTATTACGCTTCATCAGCAACCGATCTACTTCCCCATTCTCGAAGAATTGATCAACACACTTCCCAAATATCGTACAGAAGGGAAAATGAACTTTTAACAGCGTTTCCCCTCTTCCCATTCTTCTCCGCTTCACTTTTCTTAGTTAGTTCCCTTCTTTTCTAATCAAATGAATTGTAGCAAGATATTCATGTCACAATACAATGTGTCCCAGATAAATTGTTGCTATTCTTAACCAAAGAAATTGCATAGTTAGTATTAACTACTTAGAAATACGTCACACAGAATCCTCAGACCAAACACATATGGAAAATCCTATCTACTTAATTGCTTGCGACTATAATTGCCACTATATCTTAATATAATACACTTAAGTCTATAAATACAACTATACATACTCTACGTACATGCACAATTCTAAAATATGAGCCCGTCCAATCAAATGGCTAGCAATTTGCAATAAAATTCCTTAGTAGTTAGTAAGTAAGTAGAAGAAGAAACTCTTATTGTAGGCGTAGGTAATTCTAAGAAAAAGGATTACATTTCGCAGAATACTTATTCTACATAAAAGACAATTACATTTGCATACTAAATACAGATACTGCTGTAAATGGTAAAGGTAAGTTACAGAAAGCGTTATTGAATGAAGCTTTTATATGTAAATAGTAAATACATTCTTTAGTATAGAATTTACCTACTTGGCTATTTATTTTAATTAGAGCACATCAGCTAATTAAGGTTTTTGGATGTTTTTTTGAAATTACCGTGGACAATTAACTGTGAGGTGAGCCTGACCTCCCCAGCGGAATTCTTAGCAACACAAGAGTAATTGCCAGCATCATTAGACTGAACATTATTAATTTGGAGCATAAGAGGTCCGTATTTATTTAACAGAGCGGGAACTATCCGGGAATCGCTAGCGGAGCCTCCTCCTACGACTTGCATGTCTTTCAGCCACTTGAGTTGCAAAGGTGTATCACCTTCACTCACGGCACAAGTCAAGAATATATTCCCCCCTTCCACTGTCCCCTCTGGAAAGCTGAAAGGTTGGATTTTCGGTTGAACTGTAACATTGAGTAAAATTCATTTACTCGCATTCCTCTTCTGATCTAATTCTAGCTACCGTACCCACCACAGTGCAATTGTATTGTAAATGAACACGAATTGGCTGTAATAAACGTTCGGTTTATCTCCAGGCAGGTAATCTAAAGAATTTTAGGATCTTGCTTAATTTTGTAGTAGTTCAGAGGAAGCCCATGGCATGTGAAACCTACTTTAGCTTTTTGTTTTGTATTGACTCACAATTACAATTTACAAAAGCAAAAATGGTCTTTAAAGTTTTAAGGAAGCAGAAAAAGGTAGGTAAACTGCAAATGGGGAAGAAATCCTATACAATAAATAATTGGGAGCATTTAGAATTACTGGGTCTGTGGGTTTACAATTCTTTGCTAAAACCCAAAACCTAAGAAAGTACTACGTACCGTACCGTAAACTCTGAATTTAAAACATAGGTCTTATAATAAACAGATGGGAAGATAAAGTTTTACACTCGTCTACTTTTACAGTAGCGTAGGGTCAAAGTGTATGTCAGCTGTGACCGTATGGTATACAAAATAATCAGGGGCTAATAAGGAAGTTTGGAGAACCAACTCAACAAAATTATTTTTTTAATTACGATTTAATTTGTATATTAATTGGTTGGCGTTTTCAATTTTGAATTTACCATTGTTGACTAAAAATGATTATTTATTAAATTATATTGTAATAATGAACAATTAATATAATGTTGACAAGGAAGATGCCTAACCTTCCATAAATTAAACCCCAGAGGCACGAGATCTGGACTTTTTCTTAGTCAAGGGTTTAATTCCAATTTTACGGTATATTATATATAAAAGTAAAGCAATAGGGAAAGGTTTGCTTTTCTGTATGATTCTTTAAGAAAATCCTTATAGTAAGTTTTATCTTCCGAGAGTAGTAGGTACGAATGTTAAGTTCCCATCGCATAGGCAATCCAATCGTTGGAAAAGTAAAGCTACTGGAAACCTAATTAAGTTGTCTAATGAATATTCAATGAGGAAAAGAAGTTTTAGAAGAGAGTTCTACTTTATATGACGGTACTACTGGTACTGCATTACATTAGTGTGTCATTGCATTACATTAGTTTGGATTCAAAGAGAGTTCTACTTATGCACTTAGTTCTATGGTAAAGAAACACGGCAGATTGGCAGCTGCTCCTGTTTCTTTGTTCTTTCTTATTATACCCGTAAAATATTTTACACGCTGAAAATTGGTCATCAGATTCATCGCTATGTGATATGACGACATCATACATGGTATTTTATGAGTAGAATTGAATTTTCTTATCTCAAATGAGAATTAAAAGGATTTAGGAAGATTTTATCCAAACACACGTACCGACCACGATCACCTGGACACCTTTTCGGTCCGAGCTCCCTTGTTTATTAGAAGCGATGCAGCTGTACCATCCAGAGTCCACCGTTCGGTCCACATCACGAACGGACAATGTTCCGTCGGGAGAGACCATCTGACGACGATTTAATGGCAGTGCTTGACCATCTGGACACGAGACGAGGAAATAGTACAAATAACATCATTACAGTTTACACACCATTTCCTAGTCTAATATTATTTTAACATTGAACTCCGGATCGAGGCGGACACGTGCACGTGCATTGGATGGACATTTCACATAGTGTTTACATTATACAGTATATGCAGTACCTACTGTATACACAGAAGCAGAAGTTATTGACATTGGATTGGGATGGAATAGAATGTGAAGTGAAAGTGAACTACAGAAGTTATCAGAACTGAACTTGAACTGAACTTTGATTTTTACAGACTTTTAAAGAAAGCACACACACGGACACATGTTTCCGTTCCGAATCCACTTTCAATGAACTTTACATTTTACATGGTAATAAACACGAACTATATAGGATACAAAAGTTTTACGTACAAAGTTTCTACACTTACAGAGAATCATATCGTCCGAATTTTATTGTGTCAATAAGAATGAAACTAAATTTTTACCTTTCTCCCAAGTAATGCTGGAAATTGGGTAGCCAGCAACAGGGCATTTCACAGTTAGAACTTTCCCAGCAACCGCTGTTACTGTAGAAGGCATACTTCTAACAAAAGGTGGTCCTGAAAACAAATTGCAAGAGAATTCTCAGCTCAATTCTGGTTTTGATCTGATTATTCTACATTCTATACAGTTTTCAACAAGACAATCAGGGAACTAGCAAAATATAGGGTATATGTCCAGTACTCTTTAATGAGGAGAAAAATAATTTTAAGGCTTGTATAGTATCGATTATGGTCCCGTGTAAGCGATTTTTGGTTTTGTTGTGAACTTCTATGTATCTATCCGGTATTACTAGTATAAATCAATAGCGGATTAAGATATTTCGTTCAAAAGTTTCAGAAAAACTGTATTTTGGGGCCATATGCAAGGTCAAGTTCGTAAATGGATAAGTCCGGCCACACGCAGGCCAACAAAATTTTTAAATTGCATGTTGCAGTGCATAATATGTATGGTAGATACACTTTATAAGCTTAAAATAACTACCCAAGAAAATAAGCAATAAAAATTTAGCCTTTTCGTATAGACATCTTGTATGTAATTGTATATGCAATGCAGCCATGTATAAAAATTACAATACAGTCACTATGCTGCTCTGGGTTATCCTAAAAAATATTCTCAATCTGAGCAATCTGGAACAATTTATTACTTTTTTGAGAATCGACGCGTTATCTTATTTTTATCTTGCTATCTGCGATACAGCGGTGGAGCGAAGCTAAAGCCTTCTTGCTTTTAACTTCACTAGACATTTTGGCTTTACGGTATACAGTTTGCAAAGCAAAATCTAGGCTTTACTTAACTCTAGCTTCCATATGTGTAACATTATATTAAAAAATTTCGTTCACGCTTGAAAATCATAGGGGCTCTGATTTTTTATGGAAAGTATTTTCTCACGACACAACGGCAA
Source organism: Tomocerus mixtus (assembly GCA_034694165.1). NCBI lineage: Eukaryota > Metazoa > Arthropoda > Collembola > Entomobryomorpha > Tomoceridae > Tomocerus > Tomocerus mixtus. The sequence continues at coordinate 24,822 of JAQFYC010002328.1, forward strand.
ATAAAGAGCGCTAAGGTGTTACCTATGTTAGCCAAGCCAAGTGTCGTAAGCAGGTATATTTATGTAGGAGAAAAATATATATTTATATTATACATAACTGTACATACATGGGAGAAGTGCTAAAGTAGCATATATCACATACACTTGCAATACAGACGACTTCTGTTCAAAACTACTACATATCTGTAGTACATAGAGCAAGAGCAAGTGTTAGTCTTTGCTTGGCTGTAGTGTATGAAGAAAGTGTTTCACTCTGTGAAATCAATTCTATGCATGACCGGCGAAATGGAGTAGAGACTGGAGAAAGAAAGGCATACATACCATAGATGTTCAGTCGAGCAGAATGAGTTCCAGTTCCGAGTTTGTTATTTGCCACACATTTGAATTCACCACCGTCCTCCACTCGGGTAGATGTGATGTTGACATGGCTAACCACGTCCCCATTCAGTGTTACATACTGCCCGATAAGCAACCTTAAACAAAGTCACACATCACAAAAATATACAACTGACCACAAAATATTCTACATCACTTATATACAATATAAGATAAACTTAAAGATAACTTACATAGATATCCGTTACTTATCGCTACATGCAAAGCACAAACTATACTAAAGTTTCTCATAGATTTTAGAACGTGGGATCGATGCTATAGAAAAAAAAGTAAATAATCTCTGTACATTCCAGTATTTAGTGGAATGTAATACTGTTTGTTGTATTACATTAAGTAACTGAAAGACATATTTATTAGTAGGGTAAAAAAGCAATTCTTCCGAATTGGGTTAAATTAACTATATAGGTACCTAGTTGTAATTAAGCCAACTTTATCTAAAATTCCTTTACAGATTACATTTTTGCAAAACAAAGCTCAGTTTGAAAAATCATCAAAGATTTTGTGGAGGCGATCCCACCTTCTACTACTATTATACTGTAAAGGAACCAAAAAGCTACATACTTACAAGATTTTGGCTAGTATACATTTATATGCAATTTAGAAGTGTACCTAAGCTTAAGGTACTTTTTGTATTGTAGTTTATCCAAAGATAAAAATAAGGAAGGAGTAGGAGGTGGAGGAGGAAAAGAACTACGTAAACTACCTCCTCAGATCAGAGGAAATTCTCTTTTTACTTTAACTTTGTTTAACTGAAGTGAACTGAAGCTTATTTTTGGTTGTACATACTACTTGTACTATTACACATGTACAAATAGTATATATGTATATGACTAGAGTAGGAGTAAGAGGTACATAAGGCTAAAGATAGAAAAGATAGAGAAAGTGAGTGAGTGAGGGAGACACTACACTTAGACTACTCGAGTTAACACAGAGAGTCGATTCAAAGTCAAAGTCTCAACTTGACAAAGCATAGAGATCTTTAACGAAGACTGAAACGACTTATTGGGCTTTGCTCCCCATTATTATACTACGCGTTCACTTAATTTTCCCTAGAGCCGTGTGAACTGTCTCTGTTTTATACGGCACAGCTAAAAAGGCCCTCGCTCGCTCCAAGCTCCAATTGAGTTGACTTCACTTCCCCTTTTGCTTTTTCGCCTTTCTCTACTCTTTCAGCTCTTTCAGAGACTTTTACTTATAT
>JAQFYC010002329.1:0-26410 GCA_034694165.1 Tomocerus mixtus
TATTATTACATGAATGATAGAATAGAACCCACATAAGGATCAGGCTTACGGTCACCACCATCGCCTTACTCCTTACAAATCCTACTTCTATAACAATTTATATCAGTATAATTAGCATAAGATTTTGTTAGATTCGTGTGTTTTAATAATGTGACTTTAAAAGGAAATGTATTTATGTGGATACGTATGTGTGTTGATGATTTAGGCAATGATGTATATTGTTGGTCACTTAAAGATTTATTCATGGAAATGTCGTTCTCATCAAATGCGTACTTTCCAATACATTTAATAAACTGTGGTGTAATACTTAGTAAAAACTAAACTGGTAACTCAGAAACCTCATATGAAACGTGTGTTGCTTGCGCGGTTCGCGAATGCACTCGCCTGTTTGCAAAATACATTTGCAGGTTCGCAGATCTTGATGCCCTCAACCCTTTCAGTTGATAATCTATGCGTTTATATCTCCACAGAGTTTGCACTTTTGCCACTTGGCTGCGTTCAGTCAGTAAAATCTAAACTCTAAACTCTTTGACAGTAACCTACATTAATTTTTACTTTGCTATGCAAATATTTTAATCGCTAAGCATTTTTCAACCCTCTGACTGTAATGTAAAGTGCACTTTACCCTTTAAGTGCTTTGCTTAGTGGTAAGTAAACATATTAATGATAACCTCAAAAATTCAGATATTCCTGGAGTAATTCTAGTACATAATAGTATTATAAACGAAAAAAACCATGTTTTATACCTAAGTGCTGAATTGCTGAGTATATTTTTATTATTATGTGTTGAAATGCTATTAGTAGTATATATAAATTGCATCATATCGACCTTGAATAAAATCCCACTTGTATTAATAGGATTAAAATAATGTGAGAATTGCTAATCCCTAGAGATATGCATGCGTGTACTAATTATGATAAATAAGTAGTACATTCGCCAATTTTTAGCTCCTTAAATAAAACATTAAATGCAATAATATGTATTACCCAACACACACAATAGTACACAATTATTATAGATAGGTCACCAATGCCAATGTAAATAATGAAGAACTTAACTTCTTAATAGACAGATACGGGTACACCTACACCCGTATCGTGTATGTGATCTTCAGTCCGGCGCTATTTTACTTCCTAGATTCATCTTTGAATCTATCCTAATTGTTTTTGATGACACGAGAATCCTCGTCTTCAATTGAAATTTCCGAACATCTCCTCATAACTTCTCTTTAATTGCTAACCTTGCTTATACCTATATTATGTCAAATTAATTTTTCAACCTTCATTACTTTGTTTGCCTAGGCAAATCTCGAGTTTTTGTTAGCATGTTAATTTGCAAAGCTTTAAATAAATCCAATGCAATAATCACAGGTACAGCTAATGCATTTGAGACTATATTACATATAGTACATATCCAATAAGATTGTACTAGCCACTAGCATTGCTGCGCTTTACATTAAATGTGCCAATACTGTGCTCACAAGATTATTGTTCTTACAATTAAGAATGTCAATAAATAAAACGAGAACTCTTAACCCTGGACTTAATTAATTTAAGCTGACAATACTGACCGACTGTGTGACCTGACGTTACCTTCTTTAAGTTTGCTTTTGTTATTGCATTTGTTCATGTGCATCTATTTGGGGACAAGTTTATTAATTAAAGACATAAACAACTACTAATGTTAGGCCATTAATATCATTTACTTAACTTTGACATATTTTTAAGCACTAGTAATTTGTCAGTTATTCATCAATAAGATGTTAACTAAACATGCCTATGTAGTATGTAGTACTGTATTTAATTAAGAATCCCAAGTATTCTTTGTATTTTTAGCAATCAAGACAAAAATACACACTTATTAATTACCTAACATTTTAGAGTATGCACAGTAATAGGTTTATATATAGTAATGTGTTGTTTTAGTACCTACGTATACCATTTATGTGTTCTATAAAGGTATGCGTGTATAATAGGTATGTAAAAATACAAAACAGAACATACATATTTGTCTCACTGTAAAAACAATCTCCTAAATTGGAGACACCTAACCTAATTAAAAGCAAACTCTTAATAGTGATTGCAAAATCAGTTTGCTATTAATAGAAAAGACACCCACCCAGTCTACTACTAATTTTGTGCAGTCAAGAAAAAATGTTGTGGCTGACCTACGGAAAGTTATCTTTAGTAATGCATTTGTTTCGTTGGGATTTTACGAATGCTTTGTTCACACGTAATACGTAGATTCCTTATCTCAAATGGCATATTTGATACTGCTCATTGTCATTGTCAGTTTTATTTAATGTTATTATGTTGATGATATGCCTCAAAGAGATGTGTACTTTATATTTAAATACATACGTACCTGTACCTGCCCTGAGATCTAAAATTGTAAAAAACACAGCAAAGCTGGTAGACACATTTTGTCGCCTTATCTCATGCAATGCATCTACCAATTTCTTTGTTTTTGCCTGCTTAATGAACACTCCATCTTTTAACACCGCAATCTTTTACGGCTGATGTTGTGCATATGTTCATTAAATAAAGCTAAAAAATCTTATCATTATACGATGACGAAATAAACATTTTATTTAGAACCTAGAGCCTCAATATTAAACTCAGCTTAGTCTTAGGCTTATTTTAAGTGCATTATTCTATTAGCAGTGTAGCAAAGATAAAAGTAAGGCGAACTACTTTTAAATTCAGGTAGTCGCAGTTTATCTGGGTAATTTTTAAAGCAGGTTAGCTTAATTCCAATTCTTTTGAATAGTTCTATAGTTTCCCCAAGGTCGAATTCTGTTCTGAACTAAAATCACAGTGTCCATTTGCTTTACATGACATTATAATAAAGTTATTTGGTTGACTACTGTCTACAACTAGCATCTAAGCACGTTTTGATAAGTGTAACATATAAGATGTTAGTATACATAAGATGTTAAATATATGAGACTTTGCGTTCGTAAAAGCATTCTCTTTTGGCGTACTGCAATGCATATCCATCTTAGCACTTTATTTGCTAGTCTGATCGGCAACCAGGCAGTTTAGTATACTAAAGGATGAGAATGTCACAGAATTGAATGATATGGCATTTCTAAAGTAACATATGTACTTTAGATACCTATTTACCTATTTTTCCACAAAATTTTCCTATTAAGGTATAGGTATAGATAGTTACCCGTTAACGGAAATATTCAAATACAAAGAACTTATCTTGAATATACCGTTTATAATGTTGTAACTAGTGTTATTACTAGTATAATTTATACATTTAATTAGTTAAACATTTATATACACGATATTGCTTCGAATGTATGGGTATCGTACTTATTTTGTAAGCGAAAATGTAAATAAACTTGTTGGTACCTCAATCAGACTAGACCAATGAGCATACTTTGAGTTAAACAGTTGTATGTATAACTCATTCACTCTCAGCAAAGTGAAATAAAAATCTAAGTGTCAACATTTCTTCAATCTCAAGCATTCCGTATCCTTTGTCTACACAGGTAAGTATGCAAATGCATATAGTGCATACAAAATCTCATACAGACCTTAAACATAACATAAGAAAGGTAGGCTAACACGTCTCTGTCTGTTTACTCACAATCGAAAGTGAGGTGAGCCGGTTGCTCTCATAACTATGCATTTATCTATCCCAGAATATGTATCCATGACATGACACGTAAAGTAAGACGTAACGAGTTTATACATTTTATTCAATATACTACAAGTAGGTAGTTACAATAAATGTTATATCATGTAGGGATACTAAGACTCTCCCACTGGTAGGTAGGTATTTAATTTTGATTGATTGTGTTGACCACATTACTATATATGTATACTATCATGCAATTGTGACCTATAAGAGTTATGCATGCAAAATGCAGCAAAAATGGATCTTGAATACATATATTATGTAGCTAGTTCTATATTTTATGTATGCTTTATATTAATATATACTATAATGTCATATTAAGTTAGCAATAACCATACATAGAAAAATATTGAATGCAAACAAAAATTGTGTTACATATTTTGTAGGTACTACGTATATAAAATATTCACTCCTCAAGATAAGTATATTCATCTTAAGATCTCAAGATACCCTTAAGTAAGCCTGAGAACGTACTGTAGCTGTGAGAACTTGAATGTGCGAATAGCAGAGCCAGCAATTAAGTTTGCTTTTCAGCACTGCCTTTTAATATGACTATATTGCCATAGTGGACTGAACTTGAGCTATAAAATTGAGACATGCATACTTATTCCTTACCTTACTGTGTCATACATATAGTATGTACAGAACTAAAAGATGCAAAGGTAAGTCAAAAGTACAAAGATCAGCAAAAGGCATATCTCTTCTCTGACATACAGAAATTAAGCATAGTCACGGCATTGTCCACATATTTATGTAACAGAAGCACACTACAACAATCAATACATAGTCCACCTTCAACAAAGCAACAACGTATATTCGCAGGTATTTCAGTTACTTGCTGAAGTCTCATGTCTCTATTTCTGTCTCCCTTGTTTTTGTATTCCTAGTATTTGAGCTGTTGTTTCTAGAACATGAGATCGAGTTTATCCTACTTGTAGTACATACTCTTACCTGTACACAAGTACCAACACCAACTTAAAACATCATGTACTGTGTGTGCAAATATAAATTTCTTTATAAAACCATAGACACATCTCAATGAACTCTTCATTATTTTAGCAGAGGGCCAACGAGAAATAGTCTTTGAGGTTGGACATCAGTTAAATAGCATAATCCTTGTTTGAAAGCCTTGACGTTTGTGATCTTTCGCATCCCACTTTGTTTGCTACATAGCACACAGTGTCGTGAGCAAAATCTTAAAATTATGAAGCTTCTTTGGATTCTTACAAAATCAAAGGAGCTTTTCCTACAGTTTTTAAATACACATTTCCATTGATACACAAAATTTAATTGGGATTGTTACATGTACTTGCATAACTACTTCCTTCCATAATATTTTGTCTATAATAATGGTAGTACTATAACTACGGATATAACTACAGATATGCAAATTGTTGACGTGTAAAAAAGTGTTTGTAAAATATTTAGTGTCTTTCGTGCAATTATATTTAAGCATTGTGATACATTCAAAATGAGTGCATTTCTAGCTCTTTGTGCTTTCGTCATGACTATGGTTTGTTTCTGGAGTTTATTGGACAGGTGGAAAGGCCGTCTTTCGAAGCGCCCACCAGGTAAATTATTTTGGTTTTCTATATTTTCAGTGTATGAGCTCATTACATGTACACTGTACACACATTATAAGGTATAGTATTTATCTTAACATAAAATAATCAAGTTAATCTTATTTGCAGGACCTATGCGGGTGCCTCTACTGGGTCATTTACTTTATATGCTTCCAGCAGTGATGGATTCAACAAAAACAAAAGTAAAGTCAGCAAAATCACTGCTAAGTTCAAAATTTATGAAGTACAAACCAGCATACATCATCATGGATGAGCTGTCACAGAGATTTGGTCCTCTTACCAGCTTACAATTCGGAGTCAATCATGCAAGTAAGCCTGTAACTTTGTGTTGTGTTCTGAAATCGAAAAGAAAGTAAACACAATGCATGCAATTGTATTTGTGAAGCTAAATTGTGTAACTCCGTTTTTGAATCTGACAACACAATATACAAGACATCACCTAATTATCTAAAATCTGATAATTATTCCAACACTGAAATAATTATTGACAAGAGTTAAATTAAACATATAAATATATTTGCTAGAATTCAGGGATTTCCCATTGTCTATGCATAGATGCAATATTGGTAACACATTATAAATATGTACCTTACATGATCTGAGATTTGCGTAAAACGTACAGACTTATTTATTGCATTTGTCAATTACTCTTTTGTTTTTCCTGCTATTGACCTAAAACATCATTGTAATACGATATTTTTAAAGATGTGGCCTCCTTAGAATCTGATGTGGATATAAGAAGAATATTTAGCCATGAAGAAATTAATATTAGGTAGGTATTAGGTACCTTGATTACTATTGGCTTACAAAAGTTTTCTAATACGCAAATCGGTAATAATAGAAATTCCAAACCCGTAGCAGAAAGCACTTAAAAAAGCTCGTGCATAGGAGGTGTGACAATGACATTGTCATTGTTTACTGAAGATATTCGTAGGATCGTTTTTGACAAATAAATAAATTAAGCACTGCAAATGATCTCTAATTTGTTTTGAATTATCTAAGGTTGGCGATGAGTGCTAATTCATTGTCCCTGACCGGTAACTTGAGACGTAGATAATATTGCGCAATGAAAAACTTAGCAAAAGCGATATCTAGAAAATAGTAGACACCTCACTTAAGTGTTTGTGCCATAGAACACACGAATAATTTTTCTAATTATCTTTTTGCTAACTATTGATTTTACATCTTTTGTCAAAACACCGTATAGACAAAAGGAAACGAACAAAACACTTTACCTCCCATGCATAAGTAAAACATAGTTTTTCTATATGCATTATTTTTTAGGCTTTTACATAGGACAAACAGCAAACAAAATATTATTGATTTACGCATCCACTACCATAAGCATTTTAGTAAAGATGGTCTGCTGTAAAAAGCACAAACTCTACTTCGATGGTATAGGATATGGAATATGAATAAATATGTATCCACATATAGCCAAATAAATAGTCCACAAAACAGTAAATGGAAGTTTTATATAAGACAAAAACTCCACCAAAATTGTCAGTACCTGGACTAATATAAATTACCTACTATTGATTACCAAACAATTTGTGTTGCTCAATTAAAGTGTAAGTGTTATTTAAGAAGTAACTACTACAGTAACAGTCTACACAACTTGTTATAACTGTAATGCACCGTATGTATTGGCATTATTGCCAAAGTGAGAGAAATTGAGTCAAAAAAATCGACGATAGATTGGATGCAATGTTAATTTGATACAGCAAGTCGAAATATTGAAACAGGCACCTGTGGAACTACACGTTCTAAACTGCAGTCAGGGGTAAGGGTTATTCAAACGAGTTTGTTTTATATTATTTATAGGTTTAAATATCCATTATGCCTGCTGCAGCATTGAACTGAAGTGAACAACCAGGGAACTTGACACACATACAAATGGTTGCATATATTATGTCCAATAGCTTCACAAACATGTTGTATTGTATTTGCATACCATGTGCGTCGTTCTGCAGGAAAGTTCCACACTTAACACAGATGCTAATTTGTATATGATTTACCGGTCTCTAATGCTCAGGTGTTAATAAATACACATTAGCATTCTATTTGACTTTGTCGTCGTCACTCCTTTTATTTGGGATGAAAATTTGCCACATGTAAACATCTTACACATACTCTAAGCGAACCATAACACAGCTTGAATAAATTCAATAGTCAAGGTCGAATTCTTGAATTTAATATCTAGCGATTTTAAAGGGCATAGGCCATAGCTTAAGCAGCCTCTGGCTACTAAAAATTCAAAGTTCGTTCATTTGGGTAATTTTGCATCGTAAATAAATATATGCCTACTAAAGTTGTCTGACATAAGCAATTACAATGAAATTCAGATATCGGATATACATTTTTGTATCCAAATCATGTAATAGATGATTGCGTACACAGTTCTGATACTATTTGCATAGTATAAAAGTGTATACTCTCATAAAATATTAACTATACTATAATAAGCAAGGTGTATCCATCTTAGTAATATACTATAATGAGAATGACACTGGTCATCTTAGATATGAAAGGCCAAATGTGTAGGTTATCAAGTTGCAGTGTAAGCCAAACCAGAATTCGACCAATAAAGGAGATTGGCAATGAAAACATCCGCAATCGTCACGGAATTGTCAAAGTTTTGCATAGGAAGAAAATTTGAAGTGCAATCCACTAAGAAACCATTTTTTGTTTTCCCTTATTAATGAGAATGTAACATAATGTACATAGTACGAGGTACATATTGTACATACATAGTACAGTTTGTAGATATTGACGTGAAGTTATTACTACACATTTACCTATAGTAGAATGCATTGTTATATGTGTGTAAATCCTAGAAAGCTATGTATGTATGCTGTTTAATCAATTTTTTTACCTTTCGGATTTTTCCTCGATATAAAGTACAGATGTTAGAGTTCCTCTTTTTAATTAATATAAGGAAATTTTTGTAGCATATTTAGCTTATACCTAGCTACTCTAAATTTTACAAAGCAAATTGTACCCGGCATATGTCTAAGAGCACACATTTACTCAGCTTTGTTCTTTACATTAGACAATAATTATGTAAAAAAGATAGATACTGTTATTTAGTGCCTATATACAATTATATCTGTAGACCAAACATTTTTATGCTATGCCAAGTTGCAGTACTGCTTACGCATGATATTAGAGGGTCTACGACAAACTCTTATACTCTTAAATTAATTATTACAAATCGAAACAACGTTTCTCTTAATATGCTCATGTAAAATAGATCAGGGCTGCCTTTGTTAGGTCAGAAATATAACGGTTGGGAGTGACAAATTGAAAAATATATCCTATAAGATCGTCGTCAACTTTATTACCAGAATCATTTCTAACAAAGAATCTAGGAAACATGTTTGGTGACAAAGAGACAAGTTTTACCAATGCGTTCCTGGATTATTTTAGTTTGTCGACAGAATTCTCAGACTTTAATAGTCAAGACACGAATAGCATGCTAGTGTTTTTTAAGTGTTAATTAGTTCCATTTGTGAATAGACTATAAACTACCTACAAGTATATTGTAATCTATTTTTTATTGCTAATGGTTTGTTATACATACTATTCCAACAGAGTTGTTAAACAAGACCCCTTGAAAGATATCATGATCAATGATGTAGCAAATCTGTAATTTAGTAATTGCATCGATATACGTAGGTACTTACATAAAGCAATTTTCATGTTGAATTATTGAGAGCAAGTTTGTGCACAACAGATCAATAATAATACAACTTTCTAAACACTTGCCAAAAAAGATAAGCATCTTACTCAGTAAACTATATCTGATATTTATGTAAGTGCTTATAAACATAGAATAGAATGCTGGAACGTATGTCTGGCTTCAATGTATTTAATGTGCCGAAATCTACGAGTACAAAATATTTAATTATTAATTACATAATTATGTTTATATTATATACTAAAACTGCCACTTTTTATTTTTAGTTATAGTCAGCTCCAGTGAGTATGCCAAAGAACTGCTATGCCGAGAAGAATTCTCTCATCGCTTTGCTGATGGATGGTTTGTTGAAAGATCTTTTGGACAAGCTCTTGGTATCTTACGTTTTTGATTTACTTATTAAAAATTAAAATATTACATCTACCTATACTTGTGCATAATAACTGTACTGTATACGAATATGTGCATATTATATCGTACCTTGATACCAATGTCTACCTGCGATTGTTTACTGGAGTACAGAGATAGAGAGGTATACAGAGACTAGAGACATACGGAGGCAGCATTAGTAGTATTACAGAACTCAGTGTTAATACTTATATAATCTGTCCATGTAACATATATGTAGATTAATATCTATAAAATTACGTAGTAGGTTAAATGGTTAAATCAAAGCCATTATCCATTCTAGCTTTTGACTTTCATACATAATTATTAGCATAATAATTTTAAAAAAACAATGTAGAAACCAATATGTAAGGTAAGATTAGGTTGCATCAAGCAGCTACTACGAGTTAAAATGAAAGAAAATAAAGCAACGTAGTTTATTGTACTTATATGGATGGTGTGCTGTGCTATATATTTTTTACTTTGTTCTGTTTGTTTTTTGTCCATTAATTGTTTAAGGAAGGCAATGCAAAAGTAAAAAAGCCGATACATTGAGTAAAGTATATTTTTTTCAGACCAAAGGGATTCAAGTTTGATAGGCATTACGCCTACAATACAGTTACATAGCAAGATTCAAGATTATACATTAAGTCTATTTTTTACACAGATGTATTAGCCCCTTCCTGTTTTCCTCCAGATCTCGAGTGGATTATTCTCTATCCTGTAAATATCATGGTCATTTTTGATACAGCAATTATTGGAATTATGCAATTTAATTGAGCGATACAAATTTCGTCTGTGAAATTCGCAAGATAATCAGTCAGACATTTACATAATGTACTACCTGAAAATATTATTTGTTCTTTATAACGGATAGATAAAAGAAAGGTATGTATGCACGTACATTAGTATGTACAATGTACATATCAAGAGCAATTTATTATATAAAGAAGAATATCATGAATGATGTAATGTAAGTAAGTACCTACATGTCTACGTATGCAATAAATTATTTATTTACTAGATATAAAGGGTGAAGGTCTCGACATAGTAACAATGAAAACCTGTATAAAGTATGATCGTCTGAATACTTTAATTATTATGATACTCAAGTATACTATACTATTGTAGTACAGTGTACTGCGGTTATGTTAGGCATATCGTGGAATTGCATGATTCTATGCAATTCTACTCTGTTCTATCAAGTTACCTACATATTACTCAGTATTTCCGACCCTAACGACTTCATGTTTGTTTCAATGCTACACTTTTACAATAGAATTACTGAAGAGGGCTAAACAAACATGATATCATAATAGTTAGGCCTTATTGTATTAATGTTCAAAGCATGTGTTTTTGTATTGTATTTACTAAATGTCCAATTCTAATCATTGCTCGTAAGGATAAATTAGTATTAGTTACTCAATTTCCAATTCAGGTCAAATGTAGATCGCCCAAATGTAAATAAGTAGACCACTATTAACTGTTACAATTTAAAACGTCTGGATAATGTTATAAGTGCTACAATTATCCACAGTATGCTATGCTTTGTATCTATTACCTTTGTAAAATGACGTAAATTCCTTTATAAATAGAATATCTTAAGAATTCCTACACGTGTGTGACAGATTAAGTCGCATTGTTATTAATGCGTGCATACAATATGCAATATTATATAGGGAGCCTGTTGTTTGAACTTGTAGGTAATTTCATGGGTTTGAGTCGGAGCCAAGTAGGAAACAAAGATTTTAGATGCGAGATGATTGTCTCAAATATAATTAAGAGTTGCGTGTGTACCGCAACTACTTACATCTGTGCTTTTACAAACCTCGATAATTCTTTGTTTGTTTAAGGTTTAATCTTCAACAATGACAAACCATATCGAGATATCAAATTATTTACCGTGAAGACACTGAAAGACTTTGGCTTTGGCAAGAAGCAAAATATGGAGACAGCGGTAGAAGACGAACTCATTGATTTTCTGCACGATTTCCAACAAAAAGTGGAAAGCCAAGGAAGTGTTGTCCATATGGAACATATGTTTACACTTCCGGTTCTCAACATACTTTGGGACATGGTGGCAGGAATAAGGTTTTCCTACGATGACAAGAAACTTCGTCAACTTATCAGTATAGTAGAAGAAATCTCTCGATCATTTGATATCGGAGGAAACATTCTGATGGCTTTTCCGTTTCTGAGATTTATTGCTCCAGAACTTACTGGACATGCACATCAAATGAGGCTATACAGCAAACTTCATCAATTCTTCCGTGTAAGTAGTTTACTATAAAAGTTTTACCATTTCATGCACAACTATCAATTGCACTCGGTTGCATTGTATTGTATGTTTGTTCCATTTCCTAACTAATTCTGTACAATTCAGTTGAAGGTTTCTGATTTGCCTTTGGTTCGTACATGTACTTTAAGCAAAACACCATTGCAAAACAGTGGTTACTTATTATCTACTTCTGTGCATGAAATGTTGGCAAATTACCTTCTTCAGTGAAACTAAATTCAATTACGTAACCAGGCTTAAAAAATAATCCTATTATATATTATGACAACTAAGAAGTTGATAATATAGATACAGGATGTGACAAATGTAATAACAAGCAAGGACTAATTTTTATGTTTTACGAAAATTTTAGGACATTTTCCAAGAAAGAATAGACGAGGGATGCTATTCTGGGAATCCGAAAGACTTTATCGACATATTTCTGCAAGAAATGGAAAAGCAGAGAAAGCTGAATCCTAATGGAAACTTATTCACAGGTTAGTAAGTAAAAGGCATACAAAGTACGTCGTATGTACGTAGTAGGTTACAGTTACAATAAAACTACTACAACTACAACCTACTTAGAAAATTCCTTTTAGAAAACTATTCATGCATTGAATCATTGCATAATCAATATCACCATGCATGGTGCACCCATTGATAGAATTTATCTTCATTCAAGAATAACAATGTAATATTTACGTCTGCTGTCTGCCACAGCTACACTTCTCAATTTCTCATACTTCTACTAAAATTCTGTAGAAAATGTGAAGTGCCTATCTAAGAAAGTCTGAAAAAGTTATATGAGTACAAATGATAGGAAACTACATACAAGCTGACTCGACATTGATTTATTTTCAGAAAAACAATTTATCATGGTGTGTCTGGATTTATTTACTGCTGGTTCTGAGACGACTGCCAATACTTTAGACTTCGCTATATTGTATATGCTTTTGAATCCATCAGCGCAGAAAAAAGTGCAAGCTGAAATTGACGAAGTTATCGGTCCCAATCGACTTCCAAACATGAAAGATAGACAATTGTAAGAATTTCATAAAATCGTGCTACCCCTTTGTTTTCGAAACGAAATAATTTTCTACTTTTTTATAAAAAATGAATTAGGATGCCTTATACAGAAGCTACACTGCTGGAAACCCAAAGGATGTGTAATGTGATCCCATTGGTACATAGAGTCACGACAGGAGATACCAAGCTGGGAAACTACCGCATTAAAAAGGTAACAACAATTGCAATTAAATGCGCTGTGTTGGGATTTGAGATGATGGGTACATTAATTCACACAAGGGAAGAGACAAAAAATGATAAGTGCTATGTCATATCTGTAAGTGTGAAGTATACCTAAGCGTCATCGCCTATCACTCTCATTAACTTAATACACACCCCTGCTGCATTATGAATTAATAACTAGCTTTTAGTGCCAAATGCAGTACAATTTGATAATTACTTAATTATCATTATCGCTTACCAACCCTATTACAGTTTTTGCCGTAATTTAATTTTGATAATTACATTGTATGCATTTTAGGATGACGTTATGATAGTGAACTTACATAGTATACACATGGACGAAAAAGTTTGGGGAGATCCCACCAAATTTCGCCCAGAAAGATTTTTGGATGACAAAGGGAATCTGACCGTACCAACATCTTTCCTACCATTTGGAATGGGTATGTGTTCTTTATTAGGACAATATTAAGTGATTAAGTTAATGTAAAATACACATAAAAAATTCGTCTGATATCTGATGTTACACTTTTATAAACTTCTAGTATGTATCTTCTAACCCATGAAATCACATCGCGTGACCTATTTCTTATTTCGATTAAAAAATCTTAATTGTATGAATATTTCTTATTTACAGGTAAAAGAGTCTGTATTGGAGAGGCTCTCGCAAAACTAACTCTATTTACATATTTTACTTCCATTCTCCAGAGATATTCGTTTCACATATCACCACAACACGGCAAGCCATCCTTGAGTCTCGGGAAAGGATTCACAATTGGACCAGAACCGTTTTATTCCCTTGTTAAACCTCGTCTTTAGCAAGGAGGAAATAAAGCTAGCAAAAGTACAAGTGGATCTTATAATAGATGATATAAATATTCCATCAATACAGGAAATATCAATATCTTACTACTACATTGCGAAGTACACAAATTATCAGTATTTTCTACCTGCTTAGACCGCATTCGCATATAATATGGAGCACTTAATTTTTCGCGGAATCTAGTTGCAGACACATTGAACCATATACAAAGTCTGAAACAAATAATATCTATCATTATTTGGTTTGCTAAATAACTAAATGGATTTTTGAACATTTAGTATTTAGTACAAGAAATGCACTAAATAGTTAATAATAAATAAATCCATATTTCAATAAATAATTTAGATAGGCAATTTGCTTATTTGCATGGCAATCTAATTTTGCCTTGGGCGTAAAGGAAAATGCATTTTCTGGGATCGTTATTGCCATAAAATTATACAGTAATGAGTATACATAGTTAAATTATTTATTACATACTTATATAAAATAAGCATATAAATATAGATATACAAAAAATTATCATGTACCTATATGCTAAATGTAAATGTTTGTAAGGAACGTCTTTACAGAGGGTACACGCTAATACACGTACCCATCAACAATTAAAAAAATTAAATGTATCAATTTTATTATGTGTTATGAATGAAAATGAAAATGAAACGCATTGTAATCGAAGTCATTGTTATATGGCTTTATTATGAATTATAAACCGGTGTAAACACGTTCACTAAACATTAATAAATGTAATCACTGTCAAACGTCTTTAGTAAACACGCTCAAGTATTATTACATACATTACGCTTTACTTTTTTTAATTTTTCGGATATTATTGGCATTGGCAGATACAAATACATAATTAGGTATCACTATTTATATTATAAACTTATACGGCTATAAACGATCGATGTTATTTGTTGACAGATAATTTTTCAAAGTAATATTTTCCTACGTCAGACTACAAGTGTAGAGTAATATGAATGAAAAAGCTACCTACATAACTTAACAAAAACTACTACAGTCAGAAAACTCGGAACTACATTAATACTATGACACAAGGTAGTTGTATATATCTGTAGAATGAGATGGCATTTTTGATTTTCAAAACAGAACAGGCATAGCTTTATAATATACGGAAATTAAATAACATTTATCATTTAAAGTATAGGTACTAGGTATATTTGTGTAGCATAATAGCGTTAGTTACATAAATGTCACTATAAATACAATTTACTTAAACTGTTTACAAGATTTGCACATAGTATTAATACACAAAGTTCTTGTGCCTTGCATTGCATTCATACGATTTTCCACTTATTATTATGATGAAACCATTTTCAATCTGGAAAATAAACATTCTTTGTGCAAAGTAAGTGGTACCAGAAAAGATCGATATCCTAATTCTGTACAAACAGAAACGTTTTAAGGTAGCGGTTCCATTCTTGTCCATTTTCGACATTGACAATATGATAGTTATTCTATGTTAGTACGCACAGTCAAAAGATACATTAGCTTGTAAAGCCTTGTCAATCAAGTATATTATTTTTTGTTTGATTTGTATCTGTTGGCCATGCAATGTCAAGACTAACTATGCATTGGTACACAGTCGGAAATCGGAAATGTACATATGTGTGAAACCATTTTCTAATTTACTCCCCACAAATGAACTTACTTAAGTAATATTGATTATAGATTGAAGTAATTGTTCATTTTGATTGCGAGCGAAGACAAAATCTTAATGGTAATCTGAAATGTAGTGTGCGTGAAAATATATCCGTAAACGATTTTAACTATAACATGATGCTTTTTACATCAAAAGTTGAAAGCACATGTTAGTAATAAAGAATTGCGACAGATCTGGTGAAACAACCAAAAAATTATACGTATTTATCTAACTACTAAGTAATAATACGCTAACGTAGCTTACAATATGTATATATTTTACCTATTGCTTCCGAACCTCTCTTACAAAATTTACAAAATCATCATAACATTACAATAAAGTTCATTAATTGTTACTTAATTAAAATGAATACCTATAATCATTACCTAAGATTAAAATCAATACTATATACTAAACAATAAAATTATTGTTAGTTCATTTCATATGAATGCTATTTATATTATAGCCTCCGATGTTCGTCTTCTAGTTTTGCCTTATATTCTAATTCATTGCATTATTCACATTAATTAACGTTAACACACTGGTAATCATTGTTTAGTTTCAACTATATAATAATATTGTCAACACAGAAAGCATTTATTAGAATTAAAAATTGAGAAACAAATGACTGAAAGACTAGATAAGCTTGGTAAACAAACTCGGTTTCAAAGAACTAGCAATACATGAATTATGTACTGAAATTCATAATAACAAGAAAAACAATGTGATTATTTGCAAATCGTTTTAAATAGAGGATCAGTAATGGATAATGCAGCGTATTACTTAATACAATACATGGACAAAAGGGTATCATTAACCTGTTATCAAAACAGAAATGATTTTGCATTGATATTGGTGTGGGTAATTCATCTACCTTGGTAGCTATAATTCCTTTCAGAAAGTGACTATGAATTTTACATGGATTTTTGGATTTTAGCACATTTTAACTAACTTATAAATATTAACATAATATTATTAATA
Organism: Tomocerus mixtus; assembly: GCA_034694165.1. NCBI lineage: Eukaryota > Metazoa > Arthropoda > Collembola > Entomobryomorpha > Tomoceridae > Tomocerus > Tomocerus mixtus. The sequence goes on from JAQFYC010002329.1 coordinate 16,307, forward strand.
GTCCAGGTTCAGGTTAGTATCTTTACAAAGATCCATGTACTAATTTAGCTTACTTTTGTATATCATCAGCGTTTGCATTACGTTATATAATACATATAGTACATAGCTACAATGCATTATAGATTTAGAACATTAATCCAAACGAAATTATATTATCTATTCGTATGTACTTTAGCTACAAAATTAATGCCAAGTGTTAATACATCAGACATTGTTACATAAAATACATAGTCCCAAAGTTACTTGTTATTAGATATAATGTTATTTTCTGTCGTTTTTTATATTTTTAAGTAGATGCATGAATTATTCATATAGCTTTGTAACATGTACCTCCAATAATAGTAATAAGAGATCGAGTCAAATGCATTTACTGTTAAAATTAAATCTAGACATGCTTAAGAAGAAAAGATTTAACAAGATTAAACAAAAGTTACTAAATTCAAACATGAGAATCTATTTGACAATATGTGAGACCGTGAGGCAAACCAATAGAATACTCAAATTACTTTGAAATAATTCCCGAAATTAGTTTCTACAAATTATTCTAACTAATTCTACAAGAAGTTTATTCGCTTAAACTTCCTTTTTCTGTTTTTTCAAACATTTTGTACCTGCAGTTTGGATTAAATAATAGATTGCATCTTAATCAATTCCCTTTGAGCAAGGGAAAGATGCAATTCTACATTTACGATGATTTATCGAAATGGCTGTTCGTATTCGTAATACAATACGAATATGATGCTTCGATTTGTGACTGGTGTTTTGCATTATTTTATTACTCGACTCTCTGTAGTAATCCTTTGGTTAACAAATGAAATACACGATGACAATTATTTAGGTTAGGCTATAAGTTACCAGTCGATACATAATAAAGCGGTAACTCATCTTCTAGACTAATACTGGAAATGTTTAGTGGTTAATGTCACTTTCTAGCTAATTCATTACATATTATTTTATCGGTTTTTGAAACATTTGACTAAAGGAAGAGAAAAATATTGAAATAAATAATCCTTTATTTCATTAGACAGAGACGTTAGTAAGTATCGAGTTTGTGGTGAACGTGTGTTGGTGTTATTGTTAGAATTATCTCAAATGTCTCATCAGGGCAGTTGTAGAGCTCGTTATCAGATCGGACCACAATAAATACATGATTATAGTTGCAAATATTTTGCTTACATTTTTTTAATTTTTAAGATACATCCTTATTATTTATCTGGACCTATTATGGAACTTGTAATTTAATTTTAATTATTATTAGGTAGATATTTTTACAAGAGATGTAATAATTTAAGGAACACATTGTATCAAACATTTGGGATTAGATAACAAATTACTAATAATAAGACATAATAGAATGAATACCAATCATGGAATTCATAGCTATACTAAATATTGACATCCGAAGACTTAAAGATATATCTATCTAACGATAAGTATATAAGATGAAGCAAATAAGCTTATAACTTGGCTACCCATTTGATTATTAAGTATTATTGCGATAAGTAAAATAAAAGCTACATAAATTATTTGTTACCCGGGATGACATTATGAGTGTTTGCTTTTAACTTCACGGTAAGGTATCTCTGATGTTACTGGAAAATCGTCAAAGAAATGCTTCAAGAATTCAAAAGTAGGCCTACGGTCTGGGTCAACGTCCCAACATCTTAGCATCATACTGTACACTGCATCAGATACGTGACCAGTTGCCGGTTGGAGCATTCTGTATCCTTTGCTCACTTGGTCCATGACTTCACGATTGTTCATTCCTATAAACAGAAACATTAAACATTTAATTAGATTATATGCACACATTTTATGTGACACTAATCAATAAAAACCTTGTGAACTCAAAGGGCAAAAACATACATGAAGCTCTCTGGCTCTACTAACATGACAAACATCAAACGTGTCGTCCTATTTTCAAATTATTTTACATTATGAGTTTGATGATGGAATTGCAACAAAATTAGGTATGCGAGCATGTCGTGGGCACAGAGGCATTGCATATTTGTAATTTGGTTTGTTTTTCTGAACAACAGAAAATACCCAGGTGTATTCTCCGTAGCTCCGTGCCTGTGCCTAAGAGATATGTCTCTATGATAGAGCCAGGTTCTACTTTTTATATATTTTCAAAGGCCTCATATGCATCAAGTCACGAGATTTTGGGATTCAAGTCACAATTTTGTAAACAATGAGTTCATTTGCAGTATTATATTGCGTAAAAGAATTGACAAAGAAAAAGACCTACATTTCAAATGTGTTGCTCGTTGTGAGACTGTGATATAATAATCTACTAAGCCCTGATATTACCTACTGAATAAGATCATCATAGAATGTGATGAAAGAACTTACCCGGATAAGGCACCTGTCCATAGGTGAACAACTCCATTAGAAGTATTCCATAGGACCATACATCCGACTTGACTGAGAACCGGCCATACATGATGGCTTCAGGAGAGGTCCATTTCACGGGAAAGCGAGATCCTTGACGAGGACAGTACTCATCATCTTGCACAATCACACGAGCTAATCCGAAGTCACAGATCTTAGCTATATTATTTTCTCCAACAAGGACATTTCTTGCTGCTAAATCCCTATGCACTAGCTGCTTTTCTTCTAAGTACGCCATTCCGCTAGCAACCTAGAAACATATGTCATTTATAGATAAAAGCTTTATATGAAGTACGTGAACTAGTGAAATGGTTTTAAAAGACTTTTTTTCGAGCACACACTTGAGCAGCAATGTAAACGAGATCCATTTCTTCCAGATTTTGCCCGAGACCATTTCGCAAATATTCCAACAGAGAACCATTTCTCATATATTCTGTTACGATATAAACTGGTTCTTCTCTCGAGCAAACTGCGTACAAAGCTACAAGACGATCATGCCGAAATTTCTTCATAATGGCAGCCTCTTCCAAGAACGAACCCGCTGACATCAAAGTCCCTGATTTGAGTGTTTTGATAGCAACCTCCATTCCATTTCTCCAACGACCTGAGTAATACATTTTTAGTATATCAACTATTGCCTTTCAATTACAAAGCGAGGTAACAACAACATATAATAGAGAAATGGTAAGCTTATGTATACATATATATTGCATGATATCTGATTCTATCTGATTATTCAGGCCATGGGCCACAAAGTCATATGCAACATCAGAGATGAAACCATAAGTATTTACTTTGAAATTCAACCATAATTAATATTATTTTGAAGATAGTAGCCGAAATGTTCTTTGAAATCACAAAATAAACTTCATTCGAAATACATAAGAGCTTAGTCTCAATTAATTTGCTAAAACTCTCTACTAAACAGTTAGGCAGTTATAAATAATTATCATGAATTACAAACAAGTTAATAAATTCAACTTACCATACCAAACCTCTCCATAATTGCCAGAGCCTATTTTACGAACAAATTGAAGTTCATCTCTCTCGATTTCCCACTGATCTCTCGTTTCTGGAGACAAATCCCACATCTGAGGACATGGCTTAGGACACGGCCTCGTCAACACGTGGCACAGTCCTTGTGCATTTCCTGTCAGATGCATAAACATTTGAACTGAAACTCAATCGGAAGGAAGCTTTTCCTCGTTTGCATTATACATAGTATATAGTTAACATGAAGAAATAAAATTTTTACTTACTAGAGTATGATTGAACGAGTTCTCTCAAAGACTGGAACAATAGTCTTGTCGTTATATAATAACCTCCACTATCCAATGGCCGGATTTTGTAATGTTTAACATGGTAGGACTTATCTTGCTCCCAGTCTTTTACGCTTAATGAAAAAGCACCAGGATTTTGTTCTGAGTTCCGAATTAAATATGTACCTCTAGGATTTTCTTCGCTCATAAGCATTTTTTCTGCTTCTCTTCTTGAAATTTTGCCGAAAAACCAGCTGTAAAGAATCCAAAAGGTAAATTAAAGAGAGAAAGACAGGGCAATTTGTTTTTATTGTACATTCTACTTGATATACAACATTGTTTCGCCCTAAAGACGGCAAAGCAACAACAACTACACTTTAGATGTCATATTTTTGCATAAAGTGATATTTTGTTTTCTCGGAAGACCTGCACAGAGTGCAGTACATACTAGGAAAAACTTTTTCCATTCTAACCTACTTTACTTTACTTACTCTTCAGATTCGATCGATTTTTCTACCGCAACGAAATTCCTTGGAACGAAGCCGGTCTCTCCCGTTCGTATTACATACACGTTCCACCAGTCTGGATCGCTATCACAGGACAAGGGAAAATTAAAGCAATTACAAAGTAATCCTTTTAATTAAAAGCTACTACCTATAGCTAACCTACATAGAAAACGTAGAGCTATTATTAATTATGCTCAACGCATTATGCATTGCAAATTAGATACTAGCTTAGTTCTTAAAAATTACTTGCAGCTATATATAATAAACGTGGTGTGAACAAATAAGAAAGTTTTGCATACGTATCATTAATGACTTCTAGAACATCTCCCTTTTTAAATGCAACGTCCCGGGTATGCCTTGAACTGTAATCATAAAGGGCGACAAGAGTTTTTCCCTGGATTGCACTTCCGTAAGTTGGCTGTTGTTGATGGTGCTGGAGAAACGTGTTGCCACTACTTGTACCGTTTGGAGTAGACACATGAGTGTGATTATGACTATTACCACCCCTCATGTAACCATTATTGGCTGACTCAAAGGAATCCCCTCTGCTTTTCTGAAATGACAGTTGCTGCGGCAGTGTCTTGCATTTATTGCTATTACTTGACTGACCAAATGTGCTCAGAGCTGTAAAAAGAATAATTTCCATATAAAGTGCATCATAATAAATGCGATTTTTTTCCTTCGCATAAATCCATAAGAAATATGACTAAGGGGTTATTGTACTACAACGAAGTTTAGCAAAGCAAGTAAACAGAAGAATAACTAAAGTCGCATCTTACATGGTGTCCTAATTATATCGCAGTTTTTTGTACTGGAAACAACAACCCCAGATCTTTGGAATGGATCACCGGGGGCAAATCTGTTGTCTACTGCTTTAAAAGTTTTGTCTTGTGCATTGCTCTTACTTGACTTCCCTCCTGTAAAAACACAAATAGACAACACAATATTATTCAGCACTTAAATACTTACTAGACTGTATATATTTAAATGCTAAGGTAGCAACACCTCATTAACTGCCTTCTAAAACTAACATAATTATTTTGGCTTGCATCCATTAATTAGTATAGTACATTTTGTTATTGCCCTAGTTTTTAAGCTTCTGCTTAGCATGCCTTACTATTACTATATCACATAGAAAAATAAAATCGTTTAAATAATTTAGTTGTGTTTAAGCTGTAGTAAACCATCTAAATTAAATTAAATTAAAGTCTGCAAAAAATTAATAAACTTGCGCTTACCCATTTTTACAGTTTGAATGACTTGTATTCCTCAAAATGACGAGCCGATAAAAACGAAGAGGATCATTTGTGTCACATTATAAAACTCGACGGATTTTGTTGACTATGGACCACTTTTCAAATTGCTACTGCTGAACTGCAAAGAAATTAATTAGCAAAATTAATATTTTCAGTTTTTTGCAACCTATACATAAATGGATAAACAATTTTTTAAAATTCTTTATAAATTTATTTCAGTACGAGTCTAAGGAACCTTACATAAGAAAGAGGATCAAGTGAATGAACATTGAACTACTGAAGATGAATACAAGCAAATTACTCCTCCGAGTTTTAGAACAACAAAACAACAATAAACGGAAATAGCTTATAGACTTTGAAATTGCTTGCAGAAAACTTCTTACAAATATACAAACTGACAATTGTAAATCCTAGTTTGTATTGTAATAAATAATAGTATAAACACAAACAGTAACCTTCTTACATTACAAATAGCTTCTAATGACAATAACTATTCGACACAATTATGGTCTTAGTGAGAATTTGTGTATTGCAGTTAATTTATGCGAATAGGAATAACGGGTCTTCTTGAGTTGGTTGGGAGGCTCCCTTTACTGTATGATGTGATGTAGTTTCAGTTAATATCTTACGTTACGTTCTGGGAGAGCTATACTATAGTACTGCCATACAGATACATAACACTATCTTCCTTTCCTATATTACTCACTACTCACTGTTCGGTATTACAGAGATGACGAGTCTACTATCTATCTAACTAATACTACAACATGTTTGATGCTCATCTAGTGAAGAATTGCACTTCGTGTTGCGTTATTGCACATGTTATTCCATTCAACTCAAACATCAAACGTAAACTCATATCTAATCAGCACACAAATGTATACAACTACCTACGGATTATATAAATGCAATTTCTGCAAGTAGAATTGAACGAACTCTTGTGAATAGAGTGCTTACATGTCTGCAAATTAAACTCGCTTATAAAAACATACATACACGATACACGTATGCGTATGTATGTAAACCCGGTATTCTTTACTTTACTTACTTAACAATAAGAAATAATATATGTAAGAATATAAACAAGAATACAAGACACTCCGTTGTTTCTCTTGTGTACTGTAGTCGGGTCCCTGCTGTACCATTTACCATACTGCCTTATCTAATCCTAAGTAAGTTCTTCCCTCTAAAGGCACATTTTATAATGAATACCTATGAATCTAGCCTATCTACATTTTCTGTGTCGTACCTATATGCAATTCACAACTCTACAGACATGCATATGACTGAAGTATAAACTATTTATTGTGTTTGTGTACTTCTTGTAATGCCTATCTCCTCTGTAGACATATAAATTCATGCAATCCTTATCCAAAGCGTTATATACGTAACACTAACACGGTTTTCTTGTATATAAGTAGGTATACAGGTATGTATGTAGTGTTAACTTATTATTTGCCTTGTCCAATGGTTAGGAAAGAAAACCCTTAAGAATAACATTATGGTCATGCATTTGTTGAATATCATATCGATATCATATATAGAAATACGGTAATAATTTTTTCAAAACATTCGGCATACGTTGCCCTGTTTTGTTAAAGTACAAGTTGTAGGACTACTGGGAAGGAGAACGAGCTAACCAGCTGACGTTTTCTTACACTTACAAAAGTCACCCTAAAAGAGGTGAATATTTTAGAACTGTTCATGTGGAAAATATATAACTGACAATGAATTTATCTATTCCTAACGCTCCGAATACAATACACAGCATATTACTGTTTCTCCCAAACTTGTTTAAGAATAACATAAATAAGTACCTACATTATAGCTTAAGAGTAGTATTCCAGCTGCAGCAGATGCATGGAATGTCCTAAGTATGTACTGTAAGTCCTTTGTATCGACTTCCTGCTATGTTGTGCACGAGTCGAGTAGAATAATACAGATTGGCTACTTTAGTTATGTAATATAGTTAGTTTACGGGTACAGAAAATAGATATGTAGATTAGATAACAACTTCCGCCCTTTAACATCAACCCAGCTTTGTAACTGCGTCAACATGTTTTATGTAGAACATTGATACATTACAAGTATAGCGATTGTGAGCGTCTTTGTTTGTAAATTAGCAAATAACAATTTGCATACCATCCTCATCGATACGTAACAAACTAAATCAAATAATTTGATCAGAAAGTATCTATAGACAATTCTACTAAAAATGCAGACTCAGCATAACGTACATCATTTTAAGCCGTAAATGATGGTATGCACGGTGATACTGTAGTTGGTATTATTATCAAGTATAATTTAGACAAGATATCGTATTGTAAACCTATGCCTTATATTAAGTATCAAGATCAGAATTTCCGAATTTCATCGTATTTAAGTTTCATTCTTAAGTTAAGATATTTATTTGATGCACATTATAATTTATAATTGCTCTTATGAAATTAGCAATTTTGAGATGATATAATATCGTCCTTAGAACAACATCTACGATTCTTACTACGTAGGGTAATAAATGGCCCAAAAACTATTCAAAAAATCTTGTCGCTACCAAGAAGTACAAAATACTTCTTGTGTAAATGTAAATGAGAATGAATTAATTCTAATTATACTTCTTTAACTGCTTTTATCTACGTAGTTTCTGAATCTCTAGGCAAGAATTTGCAAAAATATATAGCGACGAATGTTAAAGTAGCATGTTCGTTCAGTAACGCAGACGTAATATACAACTATTTGAAACAGAGAGAATACTTGTCAATACTTGTGCTAAACACTATTACACACATAAATCATATTTTAAAGAACAATAAGAGAATTGCATAATAAATTCGAAGATTGTAGTAATATCTATTTTTGTGCAAGGTCGGTAATAAAACTTAATGTACAATAGGTAATTTAGTTTACTCGTTTACATTTGCCATTTACGTAATCAGTATTATATCATAAACAAAACACGACACAAATCACAAGAAACACAATCAATATCGATCATGTTTCATGTCGTCGTATGATTGCGTTGTTTTGATTAAAGCTCAACTATGTACGTACAATAAGAAACGTCAACGTCAACAACATACCCATTAATGGCGACTTTAAGTAAGTGGGATTAGTTTTGCAGTAGCTACTATACTTACAGTTTTTTAACTTGTTCCTTTTTGTCTATCAAGCCACTTCATAAAGATATGGCAGGAAGGTTTGGAATTTCTATCCTGTAATTACATTAAGTAATAGGAGTAGGAGATTACTCACATGAAAACACACCAATTTATTTCAAAGAAGCTGTAATATGTAATGTGATAGTAATCGTAATTTGAAACGCTAAAATAAGTATTATGTTACACTTGTACTGTATAAAAATGCAATAATGAACTTTAGTTTGCACTGCTACTACATACGTAGATACTTACTTAATGAGACTTATGTAAACAGGAGACCACCAATTTGAAGATATTTTATGGTTGTGGATGAACACAATATGTAAAAGTTTCACATTACGAAAGCAACAATTTCTTTAGAGAATTTTTGCACACACTGTAGTTTGTGCCATTGAAGTTGGCAAAGGTATTGGAAAGACTTATTTAATTCAAAAAGTTATATCTCTGTTATGTTATGTAATACATTCTGTTCTCTGTACTGAACTACGTAATGTACCACACATTGTTAAAGAAAATCGAAGAGGACACAAAAAATGAAGTAAGTACAATAGTAAACTGCAGAAAAGTAGATTCCGTACAATTCCAGTTAAAATTCAGAGTGTAATGACTTTCTGACTAGGCAAGGCTGGTTATCTTCACAAGCCTACTGTGTGTTTGCTACAATCCGATCCGAATATTTCGACCGAATGGGAACGCAAAATCGTACATATAGGTTTTGTTGTTAGTTTACATGGAAGTAAGTAGGATAAACCTACAGCCAGCAAGCAATACCATGAACTCTGGTTCGGTTCATTCATATACTTACTTCCCTTCCTTTCCTTCGTATAATATTAAATAAGCTTACGTGTGGGCACAGTACACGGAGGGGGCTACGGCTATAGTCACTGCACGGTAAATATATGGTTGGGTATGTTAGCATGGACGCATTGAATCGGGCATTTTGAATAGCGAAGTAGTAAGACTGCCTACTACATAGAACATAAATACTAAAGAACATCTTTACAACTTTTATAATATGCCCGGAAGAATTTTACATCTATCTTCATTCTTTTTAGTTCAACATTCTCGCGTTTCTTAAAAAATCACACAATATGCATATACACATTTTTAGAAATTGTCCGTAGTATTATATAAGAATGCCCAATTCTAGATTACAACGTTAACACAGTGTGTTAAACGAACCCATAAGAAGTAGGAACTGAGCTGGAGCAAAACCCAGATTACATGCATACTACTACATAACATACCATACCCTTCCTTCTCTGGATTCTATCCGAATCCCTTGCCTTAGTACCGATTTGCTCCCTTTATCACTATTTTCTCTTTTCTGCTGCTGCGTGAAAAGGAAATCGGATAACAAAAAATTGACCTCCTGGTCTCACTTTAGCAGCATGAGTTTTCTCTGCTCTGAATGCGGACCGTATCCGTAGTTCGTGCCGCTGAAGAATAATTCAATCTTGGTGTCTTAGTTATTACTTGATGAATGAATCTCTCGTTATATAATTATCCCACGACCTAAACATGATAAATGAAA